>JANDJZ010000341.1:0-10093 GCA_027943245.1 Acanthamoeba sp. SK_2022b
ATCAATGCCATCTATGTCAATGACTGTACCATCATCAGACTCCGCGACTACCTCAGGGCAGGTAGAGGAGCATCCCAATCACTCATCAATACTGTACTCATGCTCTCGTTGCATTGTCAAGATCATCACAAGGTTGCACAGTCGTTTGGTTGCAAGGTGCCAATGTCCGTCACCACATTCTCAGTTTATTTGGTGAAGCTACATTTCATACAGAAAGCAGGATGTGTGAGTTGAACTCAGTTGGATTGTTGTTGGGTGAGCCAGAAATTGCACTGCACCAGATCTCGGTTGGTTCCAGTGCAGGCAACGACATCCACTTCTTCCACGGCCAACAGTGGCTCCAACAGCGCAGCAGCCTGTCCCACCACATCAACACTTGAGTGGACCAGGCGATATTAAAAAAGGTCGCCAACATGGGAGACGCCAAGCACCTGAGCCGTCATGCTGGCGTCGCCCACAATGATGCGCAGAGATTCCAGCCGTGGTGTGCCCGATTGGAGAGTGTGCACCCAAGCCGCCAGGTCACAGCTGCCAGCAGCTCCTTCGTCATCAGGTGACCTCGGTGGCTGGCCAGTCAACAGGGTCATCCCCTCCAGCTCGAGTTGCCTCAACCCTGAACCGCAACCATCAAAATTAGAAAAATGATGATGATTAGAATAATTATTATAATTCAAAAACCAAAATAAAACAAAAAAAAGAGAAATAAAAGAGAGAAATGTGCAAACCAGGACAATGAGGCAGGAGGTCCTGCATCAGTCGGCTCGGCCAAGACAGCTCTCCACCGTTATTGCAGTCCGTCTCCTTGATGGCAATGGTGACGAACTCGAGTGCGGGCATGGCGCTGTGCACGGTGAGGCGCACGCCGTTGCCCCTCGCCTCATCGACATTGGTGGATTCGCCGGCATCGGCGTTGGTCTTGCTCGGGGGTGAAGTCAAATCGAGATGGAGAGCCAGTCGACGCAGGTTGGGCGCGTCGATCTCCAACCTGTCATGGAGGTAGCATCAAACCTCCATCAACACACACGCACACACGCACAAGACAGGCTCGCACCGCTGGAGTCTGTGGAGATATTTGCACTCCAACTGACGCAGCTGAGGGCAGCGCGTGACGGCAAGAGTTGTCAGGTCCGGCAGACTTTCGACGTGAAGCTCCTCCAACGCCAACGGCACCTGTTCATCAACGGCGGACGACGACCAACACCAACACCACGCCGCCGCCGGTGGTCCTGGTCGGTGAGATTGGCGTGCGACCACGCCGCAACACGTTGGAATGATGGTGCGCACCGCCGTGGCTGGCGAGATGTCGACCGAGACGATTCCTTTAGTTTGGTTGAGCCAGAGCTTGACAAGTGAGGCGGGGATCACGGTTACCGTCTCCCTCGCAGTCCCTGTGTTGTTTTTATTTTCATCATATTTTTTCCGAATTAATTTCAGAATTAATTTGCCCGATTTTTTTGTGAAAAAAATAAGGATAATTTGTACGCCTTATTATAAATAAATAATAATAATAATAATAGAGAAATTTGCGTGTTTCTCACCTGAGGGGGGCATTTCCTCCCGGATCTTGTCCCAGATACGCATGGAAGCCGCCGAAATCGAGAGCACCTGGAGATCTGGCATTGTGTCCTGTTGTTGTTGTTGTTGTTGTTGTTGCAAGTGAACAACTGCAGCAGCACGACGATTGGTTGTTGTTGGGCTCAAAGGGGAGGAGGAGGAGGAGGTACCTGATGGCGGGCCAGCCAGCCGATGAAGGTCGGGGGAGTGATGCGTTCCGCCCCACGAACGATGATTGTTCGCAGTCGCGGGCATCGGAGTCGAAATTTCTCGACGCCTTTCATATCCTGCACACACAACTCGAGCAGCCTACCACCACCACCACCACCACCACCGCCTTTAAAGCCACCCGCCCACTCACGCAACAGGCAACACACAACACGCACAGGCCAAAGGGGAGGAGGAGGAGGAGGAGGAGAGATTCTCACCGGGGAAAGGCCCAGTCGACCGCGGAGAGGTGCAGCTGAGAAATGTAGAGCGACTCCAGACCGACAAACTTGTCCAGCAGGTCGGCGTCAGCGTACTTCAGTACCGACATGAGCCTCAGGCTCTTCAGATTCACGAATCGCTCCGCAACGCATTGATGCTGGTGTGCCACATTCCACATTCCACATTCCACATTCCACATTCCACATTCCACAAATGCGGTTGGTTGCATGCAATAATGTGTGACGTCACTCACTCCAATGCCAACCTCCCGTGCAACGATTCAAGGAAGGCCGCACCCAAGGGGAAACGAGCACGGCAGAGAGGACACGAGCCGAGTAGAGAGGCGCCCGCGCCAGTGCACGCAGGGAGACGCTCGCTTGGCAGTTGAAATTGCCGTTTTCCATGACACTGGCGTGTCCCACCCCCCGCGATGGTCGCTTATCAGCCACATCGGCCAAGGAGAGAGGGAGAGAGGGAGAGAGGGAGAGAGGGAGAGAGAGGCGTGTGACGTACACAACGTTGGGGCGACACTGCAGGAAGGACTCGAGGCAGTCCACCTGGCGGGCCAAGTCACACTCGTACTTGTCCTTGTCCACCGGCGCGGAGAACATATCCTTGGTTGTTTCTGTGACCGTCCGCGATCCTCAGTCACCATGCAATGCCACACGCACACGCACACGCACACGCACACGCACACGCACACGCACACGCACACGCACACGCACACGCACACACCCACGCACAGCAGCAGGAGCGTGTACCGCCAAAGGACCGGAGGTAGGGGAAGCGCTGCGCGTCCTTCAGGCTCTCGAGCACTTCCGCCGTGACCCGCGGCAGCCGCACCGTTTCTGCGCTGCTCGCGCCTGCGTTGGCCGCCCAGCCAAACTGCTGGGTCAGCAGGTCGGACATCACACCGGCGTGGAGCTGCTGCCGCTTCGCGACTGCGAGAGGCCCAGCGGCTCGCTGGTGAGCCTACCTTGCAAGAGCGCCACGAGCTCCTCCGGCGTCGCTTTGAAGTCGCTCACCGAGAGCTGTCGCAGGTTGGGACACCACAGACGCAGCTGGATCGGGACGTAGTCCATGGCCAGCGAGAGCTTGGCCAAAGAGTCGGAGCGCAGGAGCCAAACGGCCGCGTCGTCATCCTGCTCCGCTTCATCTCCGCCGCCGCCGCCCAACCGCCGCCGCTGTTGCCGTCTTTGACGGTCCTTTTTGGTGACAGGGCGACCGTCCACGAGCACGTCGGCGGAGAGCGTCATGTCGACTTCTTCGAGCACCGGGCAAGACTCGCCGAGAGCGCGCACGAGTTCGGGCGATACCGGCATCGAGCTTAGATGCAGCACGCGCAGGGTCTCGCGGTTGTTGCGCACCATCGCCAGGATCATGTCGTGTGTGCCTGCCCCTGCCCTCACGCATCTCATTAATCATTGCCCAGCCATCAATGAAAACTTCAAACGAATGTTCGAATGCGGCGAGCGAGGCGGCGCGCCCGAACCCAAGCCAAACCTGTCCAGCTTCAGTTTCTCGAGCGCTGTCAGGCACGTAGACAACACCTTCTATGCGTGCGTGCGTGCGTGCGCCATGAGGAAGATGATTGTGAGCCTCCTTGACGTAGTCGTCGTAGTCGAGAAGAGAGGGAGTACTTGGATGATGGCAGCCGAAGGCAGTTCCAAGTAAAGCTGCCTCACCGTGAGGTGTGTGAGCGAGCTCCCAGAGGCCTGCAACAACGGGAGGACAAAGCTGTCTGGGGCTGGCCGCTCAGTTCTGCCTGAGGGTTGTCATTGGTGAGATTGAAAATTTCTTAAATCGAATTATTATTATTATTATTATTATTCTCATCATCATGTTGCCCCAAACTCTTGAATAAAGCGGCAAGGGGCGAGGAGAATGGGATAATACCGCTCCAGCAATAAGAGGTCATCGGGCTGTGGCACCGACGTTCAATCTCGGGCCACAGCCCTTCGTATTCTGAGCACTGCGGCATTCGTGCAACGTAAAACACCTGTCGTTGGCAAGTGGTCAATGAGGCTGAGCACTTGAGCATTCGTGCAAGTTTAAAAAAAACACTTCAGCTCATGCCAACATGGCCGTCTCGTGGGGCTGGCACACGCACCTCGAGGTGCTTGGCAGCCTCATACAGCGCAAGAACTGCCCTCTTGCCGATCCTGTTCAATAACCCACACACGACGCACGACGCACAACACATAACGCACGCACGACGCGTGCGCAAGCACACAAGACGTGGATGAGCGCCAGTGCGAGCAAGGTTTGATGAAGGGAGCGAGGTGGAACAAAGAATACCCGACACGATTGTACACCCTGAGAACGCGCAGCTTGGGACAGTGACGCGCCAGTGCCAGAAGCGACCTGTCCGTGATGGTCTGCTCGTACACCGAATTACCCAACTTGAGCACCTCGAGGTGGTGACAGCCCTGGGCGAGGGAGACGAGACGAGAGGAAAAGAGGGAGAGGGGAGGTGCATGCGCAGTGAGAGAGCTGGCAGCCATCCAGAGGAGAGGCCTCTCTGTTGTGAGGCGTTTGGACAAACCTGAGCGATGGCTGTCACCCCGATATCGCTACACCAACCCAGTAGGCTCAAACATCGCAGGTTGGGCAAGCTCTTGCCAATCACTATTCTCCAAACCAATAAATAGATAAATCGAAGGTAAACAAATCAAGTGATAAATGATAACAACAACAACAACAACAACAACAACAACAACAACAACAACAACAACAACAACAACAACAACAACAACAACAACAACCGGGTCAGCATTAAGATGAGACACGTGTCGGACGAGTGGCGGGTGGAGGCCAAAGAGTACGTTGGAGGGTGGCGTCGTGGTCACACGGGCACGACTTCAGATTGAGAACGCGAAGCGATCGGCAACCGCCGCTCTCCAGCGCCTCATGGAACGCGCTCCTGCCTCCCTCCCACACACATGCGCGCTCAGGTGTGTGAGCGGTGCATGTCGGTGTGAAAGTATGTGCACATGTATAGACCTTTGTATAGGGCCGTCGTGGCACAACACAACACAACACAACAGAACGAGATCATACCGAAATGAGATTAATGGGGGCAAGGAGAGCTCCACCAGCGCGCTGCAATGACGTAATGGTGCGAGTGCACCCACCTTCCACGCACATCTTGCCACTGCCGTCCTTCCCGCTGAGTTTCGCCACACCAAACGAAAACGAAAACGAAAACAAAGACACCAAGTTTAGTAACAACAAAGCACAGCAACATTTGCGCGAGGATGATGGGGTGTGCAAACCGCCGAGCTTGAGGGATACGAGGTTCTTGGCGAGAGAGGTCAGGATGCGCGCCAGGCATGTGTCGGTGAGTTGGGGCAGCTCGGACAGGTCCACATGCACTTCCTTCGCTGCTCTGCTCACGTAAAGTGTGTGGTCCCTCTGTCAAATTTGACCTGTCTCCCTTCACGCAACCAATGCGGGGGGTTTGAGAGGCGGGGGTCGTGCTGGAGGGTGGGCGAGGCGGCGACGGCGAGCAGGTCCTCGTGCGTGAGGTACATTTCCCCACCAAGGTCCAAATGCACGACCTGGGCAGGAATTTTTTTTGGGGGAGGGTGTTGAGCGCAAGGCTGCTTGGCCACACTGAGGAGAGAGTGTGGGGGGGGGATCGGGTACAGGGGCGGCCATGATGTTGAGGAACATGTGCAGGGCGCCACCACTGCGGGCGTGAGCGGCGGAGGCGGGGGCGGGCGCCAGGCGGTTGGTCCTCTTGCACGCCTCGAATGCCTTCTGCCATACCTCAGCAGACACCTCCACCACACCCTGCCGACAACACCAAGTCGCGGACTCGCCATCACGCTAGCCCATAGAAGTGAATGGGCGCCAAGTGTCCCCCTTCATTTTTTGAACGGACCCGAAAGAAAAGAGAAGTATTGGGGGGGGGGGAACGCACGTCGCTGGGGGGAGTGTTGTTGGCGAGGGCAAGCGCGGACATATGCCACAGAGGCGGAAAACGCCACCACACGCATGTCCTTGCGTCCTCCATCTGCGGCTGGTGTGGTCGTTGGTGCAGGTATGACCCGTGCACCAACCCGAGGTCCTTGTTTTGTATTGGCCGGCACCGGCGTCTGTTTTTTCCGGTGAGCTGCTCATCCTTTCTGTCCTGTGTGCTACTTCTCTGTTGTGCTGATGCACCCCTATGTGGTGGTAAGGATCTTAACACTGTTTGTTAAACAGTGTTAATGTTCAAACCACATGAGGTCACGTAGGTACACCCTTTAGGGCAGAGCGCAATTGATAATAAATTTGAACCGTCAACACTATTGCAGGCGGAGCATGCTGATTCGATGATAGCGTGTTAGCAGCCCAGCAACTGCAGCATTTTTTCGCGCAGCTGTGATGCAGATGCACAGCGGTGTAAACACAACAACCTGACCCCAACATGGGCGTGCTGTTGTACAAGTGCGCCGCCGACAACTCTGGCGGAAGTCAGTGTGACGCCCGTTTATTTCTCCTTCTTGAACAAGAGAATTGCAGACCCATCCTTTTGGGCGAAGAAGGAACACAGGCCATAGCCTGCTTGGGAGTGCAGTGCGATGAGGGCTGAAGTAGAATAGACTTGCGATCCGTTATATGTCTCCGGCTGCATCTTGGACAGGATACCGAGCGGGTCTTCCTTTGACGGGCAGTGGTACCAGCTCAACTCGTACGAGGGATACAGCCTGATGCGATACAGCACGCTGTCAGGGAGGCCTGGTGCGCTGGCGGCGGCAACCAACTTCTCCTCCAGCCCTGTAAGGCAGAAGAAGGCGGCTTCACTCTTCAGGCGCGCTCTCATGCCCTGGTCGAGGTGCGCCACGTTGAGGTCGCCATCTCGCAGGAACTGAAGGATGAACTTGAACACCTCGCCATCGCGATCGATGAAGACCCGGCCGTCTGCCTGCCGTTTGGTCTCGTGGCGGCCGCTGAACATGCGGGCGAGCATGGAATCGAATCGAAGAAGTGTCGTTCGGGTAGTTGAGTAAAATGTGCCCCCCACGTTCAAGTCCACCACGTTGTCGTCCATGGCTACTACCTACAGGTACCTGGGCGAAAGATAAGCTGACGAATGTATAGAGCAACTGGAACACAGCAGACCTGCCAGAAGCACCGTCACGGCCGCCACCGTGGCCTTAGACGAAGAAGAGGAGAAGAAGAAATGACCAACTTGTGGCGTTCCTCCATAAATTGCCTGCGATGCGGAATTTTCGTTTCCGCGGTGCTGCCTCGGCCACCACTCGCAGGCCGCCGTCACCAACCCCCAGCGAGACGTGCGTCCACCTCTTTCTTGGGTCCGCCGTTCAAAAGATGGAACAAGTACTTTTTGTTTCCATGCTGCACATAGGCGGGAGATGCCACCACGCGCTTGTTGGTGTTGTTCACGCATCAGTGACACGGAAAACGTCTTTGCAGTTTGCCGCCGCATGGTGGAGGACGCGTCGACCTTACTTAAATAAGTTTGAAGAAAATAGGAAGAAGTATTAAGGAGGCGCAATCCGCGTTTATGCCCTTCAACACTATCGGCGATAGGTAATCAACAAGGGATATAAAAGCGCTCGCTTACAGACAACATCACTCTCTCTTCCTCCGCACCCTTACAACCACTCACCAAGGCCATGTCTGAGATCAAGCCTCTCATCACGGTAGTCGGGTACCACACATTCATACTGTCGAGATCTCTTACGTTCGGACCTAACCGGACCAACAGAGCGACTGGCCGTCAGGGCGGAAGCGTGGTGGACGCGCTATTGCGCAGCGGCAGGTGGCGGTTGCGCGGTCTCTCCCGTAACATTGAGTCACCCGCCGCCCGAGAGCTCACGTCCAAGGGCGTGGAGATGGTGCAGTGTCATGTCAGCAACGATCCCGACAAGCTCATTGAAGCGTTCAAGGTAAGTGGTGAACCCATGAATGCAGTACCAGCACATTGTTTGTTTGACTGGTCACATCAGGGGTCATACGGCGTGTTTGCCATGACAAACTTTTGGGACCCAGAGCTCAACCAGGATTCACAGCTGGAACAGCAGCAGGGCCGCGCCATGTCCGATGCTGCCGCCAAGGCTGGAGTTCACCATTACATCTGGAGGTGATATCCCTTTGCTTTTTGGGAGGGATCCCGCACTTTGGTTGACATTTTTGTTGTACAAGTGGTCTGCAAGATGTGGATACGGCAACTGGTGGCGCCTTGAATCTGTCGCACTATTCAGGCAAGTATCAGGTAGAGCATTACATCCGAACCCACCACAAGGAGTCCTTCCCTGTGATATCGTTTGGTACGCCAGACAGCATATGCAAATTGGTAGTTTTCAGTTATTCATCTGGGATGAGTGTAGTGTATGTGGGCTTCTACTTCCAGAACGTGACTACCTTCTTCCAGCCTACCATCGAAGCTGACGGTGCTGTAGTGTTCCGACAACCTCTGTACAAGACCACCACACTTCCTCTCTTTGATGTAAATGACACTGGCAATGTGGTGGCCGCCATCTTCAGCAAGGTACATGTGCTCGTCAAACTTCGCCTACTCATTCATGCAACTAAATTGCAGTGGTGCTGGTCTTGCAGCCACAAACATACAACGGAGAGTCAGTGCCCATCGTGGCACAGAACCTCACAGTAACTCAGATGTGCGAAGCCATCTCCAAAGGTAAGTTCCGACTGCAGCACATGTGTGATGACATGGCTCACTTCAAGTGCGTGTGGTGAACAGTTAAGGGACGCACGGCGCGACATGAACCACAGGACCTTGCTGAGTGGGCCCAAGACCTTCCCAAGGAGACGGTTGACAACATGCAATGGTACAATGACTACGCGCCAATCCATGAAGCCAGGTATGCCTTCCCACTGCTCATGCACACTTGGTAGCTGAACCTCACCTCCACAGACACTCTGAGATTACCGCCAAGGTGTGTCCTGCCATGAAGACCTTTGAGATGTGGCTCTCTGAGTCTAGCTGGTTGACCAAATAATAAAATGACAACTTGGCGTCATCCTCCTTGGATTGGTAGAGAAGCGAATCCCAACATAATCAACACAGTAGAGTGTGCTTTTTCTTACTGTTGGTCATTCTCTGAGTTTTACCAGCATATTCTTTCATTAAGACTTTGTACATATAACACAGCTTGGGATTGATCTTGGTATCAGAACTAAGCCACAGTGAACCACTGTATGACCTTCTGGGTGTCAATCTGCATGTCCCTGACAACTACCAGCCAATCAGCTGCACTGATGCATTGAGAATTATGTGACAAGAAAGGAACCCACAACACATGCACATACAGCATGGTGAGTGTACTGTTTCCCTCTATCAATATTGAAAAGTAGGGGGCATGTTTGGTACACATTGCTCATGCACCATGTATAGTTGTATCTGGTTTTTGAGCATGGGATGTTGATGGCATTTATGCTTGATGTTCAGCCTGACTGCATTGTCCCTGGGCTTGTGTCACCAAGGTCATGATGAAAGATGAATAAAGCATTGCTTCCATAGCACGTGTGGTGAAGGAATTGCAGGAGGTGCAAAACCTTGGTGCACTGCCTATTGCAAAGCATGCAGGCAATAGAGAGAGGGGAAGATGAAAGCAACTGGGGTACTCTTTACTCATTGTTGCCCCAGTTTGATGGGACCCACACAGCTACCTCGCCAGCGAAGCAGAAACGCGCCACAGAAAAATAGGAAAGAAAAAAGTTTTCCTTTTGCACAAGGCGAAGAGGCAAGGATTGAGGAGCGGGCTCAAGATGGAGGTGCAACAGCCAGAGCACGAATCAACGCTTGAAGCAAGTCTAGATTTCGCTGCTACGACAGCGCAGAGATTGAAGCGTCAAAAGACCCCCAAAGATGTACAGCGAGCCATGAGCCTCCTCTTTTCATGCCCTTCTTACCGTACGTCCCTTTTCTTCCCTTGTCCTCTCCTCCTTTTCATAAGCCCCATTTATTTGTCTATTAAGCCATTTTATTTTATTTTATTTTTCATTTTTTAAAATCTGTCTACGCGGTAGAGCCGGGAACGAGCAATGAAGAAGAGAGCCAGGAGGCAGAAGGCGACGATGGCGACGACGAGGAGTATCACACGCTTGAGCTCGAAGCCATGGAATGGACCGCCCT
>JANDJZ010000342.1:0-46943 GCA_027943245.1 Acanthamoeba sp. SK_2022b
CGGCCTCGTGTGGGGGTCGATGGTGGCGACGCTTCCTCATCGGCGCCGGCCTGCCCCTCTTCGGGCGCCGCTGTCGCTGCTGAGGAGGCGGTGCCACCGGCGGCTCTGGTTCTCGAACGCGTGACCCGCCCCTTGGGCGCTGGTTCGATACCCGGCTTGGCGTCTGCGTGTGCTGCGGCGTCAGCAAACTTTCCACTGCCGTCGTCATCTTCAGCACCGCCACCGCCGCCAGTCGAAGATGACGATGATCCAGCGTCACCGGATTCGACAGTGTTGTCGCTAAAGAAAGCGCGAATGGAAAGCTGTTGCGGCGTAGGGGCACCGCTGTTGGCGTCTGCTTCGGCCGCTTCGGCAAGCCCTCGGCCACGGCCTCGGCCTCGCCCCCGCCCTCTGGCACGGCCGCGAGATGGGGTGGTTGGCGTGGTGGCAGCGTCATCATCAGCCTTCCTCTTGGGTGGTCGTCCTCTCCTCTTTGGCGTCGTGGGCGCTCCTCCCTCAGCT
Source organism: Acanthamoeba sp. SK_2022b (assembly GCA_027943245.1). NCBI lineage: Eukaryota > Discosea > Longamoebia > Acanthamoebidae > Acanthamoeba > Acanthamoeba sp. SK_2022b. The sequence continues at coordinate 502 of JANDJZ010000342.1, forward strand.
TCGGCAACCACAGCTGCAACTGCAGCATTATCCCCATTTGCTTCTGTGATGGCAGGGGGCGGAGGCAGCTCCTCCTGAATTTGGTCCATCTCTAGCTTCGGGTCGTGTCCCTATCTTCTCGTCCTTAATTTGCGCCAATCTCTGAACGTTACCCGTAGCTTGATCTACGACGTAGCAGAGAGGGGACTCGAACTGTCGTACTGCCAACGGCCACTAAGGTCAATTTTCTTTTCTTTTCCTTGGGGCGGAGAAAAGGGAAGCATCTCCTGCACGCAGCGATTTGACAACAGGAGCGAAGATGGAGGCCGATCACCTTGACGAAATTGACGATGTTGAGGGAGAGGAGGTGGAAGACTTTGACGAGGAAGAGGAGGAGCATCTGGATGAGACCTTTCCCGACAAGATTTACTTCGGCGGTGAGAGACAGGTTATCGATATGGCTTTCCATCCGTCCGACAACGTGCTTGGGGCAGGCATCATTGATGGCAGCCTCGAGATGTACGTTGTTCCGCCCTAATTTGTGTGCCCGTTCCCAACCCTCTACACGATTCCGTAATTAATCTTCAATCGCATATTTCCAGCTTTCGGTACGTGCCCAAAGAGGCCCCGGTGAAGCTGCTCCAGGTGAAAAACCACAAGAAATCGTGCCGCTGCGTGAGATTCTCACACGATGGCAACTGTACGCTCCTGCACGGCCTCATGTTCATCAAATTTAAACGCTGACATTTGGGATTTATATTACAACAGATGCGTTCTCTGGTGGTGCCGATCGTTCGCTCGTGGCATACGACCTGAACGCGCAGAAGGTGGTCTTCCAGAAGCAGGGTGCACACAAGTACGCCTGTCCTTTCTAAGCCAGCTCGCATGCCTTTCCCGACTGTGCCTTTTGCGTGCTTTACTGTGCGGAGAGCAATCATGTGCTGATAGGCTCATCGCCTCTTCTCCGTGCAGCCACCCGCTGACGTGCATGGCCGTACACGAGCACCTGGTGGCCACCGGCGACGAGGAGGGAGGCGTCAAGCTGTGGGATCTTCGACAGACCAAGCAGCTCTTCTCCTGGCAGGAGAACGACGACTTCATCAGCGAGATCGCCATCGTGCCCAACAAGAACATGATCCTCGCCCCGAGGTATGCGCGCCATTGCTCTCGCTAGCCGTGGGGATCGGCTCTCACCCGTTCTGCAAACCTTCCCCCCCCCCACTCCGCCGCGCAGTGGCGACGGAACGCTCTCGGTCTTCCACATGCGCAAGGCGGGGCTCGAGTCCCAGTCGGACAATATGGAAGACGAGCTCTTGTCCGTGGCCGTGCTCAAGGTCTGTCAGCCCACCTGAGCTGCGAAAGAGAGAGAGAGAGAGAGAGATTTAGGGAGAAGCGCTACCCTCTAATCGGCCTCCCCTCCTCTTCATGCACACAGAACGGCAACAAGGTGGTGTGTGGGTCGCAGGACGGCATCCTGGACATCTGGACGTGGGGGCAGTGGGGCGACATCAGCGATCGCTTCCCGGGCCACCCGCAATCCATCGACTCCATCATCGCCATCGACGACGACACCATCGTCACCGGCTCTTCCGATGGCCTCATCCGGTTCGTGACCTCCTCCCCCGTTCGCCTCGCGCTCGCACGCGACGCCCGAGGCAAGGAGGCTATAGCGTCTGACCATGCGAGTGATCATGTCGCCGTGTTTGCGCGCAGTGTGGTGGGCATTCATCCCAACAAGATGCTGGGCATTGTGGGCGAGCACGGTGAGCTGCCGATCGAGTGCATGGCGCTGTCGCACGACAGCCGGTTCCTCACGACGAGCTCGCACGACTACTGCATCAAGTTCTGGAACGTGTCCTACCTCTTTGAAGACGACGACGATGATGACGAGGACGAAGAGGAGCATGAGGCGGCAGGCCAGGGCGAGGAGGGCGAGATGGAGGAAGACGAAATGGAGACGGAGACCAAGGCCAGCGCCAGCAAGAAGAAGGGCAAGAAGGGCAGCAAGAAGAGCTTCTTCGCCGGCCTCAAGTAGGAACGCTGTGTACACATCACCCACCTACCATCACAACACAAGACAAGAAGCGCTCCACTCTTCGCTCGTCTCTTGCGGGGCTCGTGTAGAACAGGGTTGGTTGATTGATGATGTAAAGGACAGAAGACAGAGAAGCTGTAGATGTAGAAGAAGGCGATCAGGAGAGGATCGACTCCTTGAGGTCGTCGGCGGGGGGCAAGACGGGCGGGGCAGGGAAGGTGGGCCCGAACACAGCCGAGCGGCCGGTGGCGGCATCGGGCGCGGCCTGCTCGTAGGCGAGCTTGACGTCGCCGATCCGCAGGACGGTGATGTCCTGGCGGTGGCCGCGGGTCCTGCGGTGGTTCTTCCTGCGCTTGAACTTGAAGACGACGACCTTGGCCGCGCGCGTCTGCTCTTCGACGACGGCCTCGACGACGGCCTCGGTGAGCAGCGGCGTGCCGATGGCGGTGAAGTTCTGGCTGCCCACCATGAGCACCTTCTTCAGATGGATCTTCTCGCCCACGTCGACCAGAAGCCTCTCCGTAATGATGGTGTCTCCTGCAAAATGCAGAGATCAGGAATTGAGAGAGAGAGAGAGAGAGAAAGATTGCGGCAATCAATTGAACAAAGAAGAGGGGAATTGAGAAGAAGACTGAGCACCCTTGGTAACTTTGTACTGTCTGCCGCCTACGTAGACGATGGCGAAGCTTTCCGGGACGATGTACGCGGGGGCGCGCACCTCCGCGCTCTGCGAAGCCGACTCTTGCCCGACGGGGCGGGTTGAGTGGAGCTGCCTTGTGCTGTGGCCTCCGAAGATGGTGAGAGGGTGAGATGAGACCGGGGTCGATGAGGTGAAATGCGCAGCTGACACCGTTCGCAGCAAGCTGCTCCCGGCGTTTCTGGATTGCAGGGCGAGCGGAAGGAGAGGAAGACTCGGCCGGGGCACTCCCGACGCTCCCACAACGGATCGTACGCTCTTCATCCTTAAATTTGTTTGTAAATTATCGGCTATTTTGGATTGTTTGTTGTATTTCTTGAGTTAGGTAAAATAAAATGTTTAAAGAAAATGGCTTTTTTGTTCTTTGTTCTGCGAACAACCCTGAACGCGCTTCCAGGTGTTGACGTGTTAGCTGACCACTAAGCCGGCTTAGGACTGGACGGCGTCAATTTGACCCTTTCGCACAGGAGGTTGTTGCTGCGCCCATGATGGAGGTGGTTGAGGGCAGCGATGTTGCCGTCGTTGTATCGGACAGCGAAGTCGTGGCGTCAGAGGTCATTCCGGAAGAGGACAGTGAGGCAGAGGTAACCGTGGCCGCTGTGCCTGTGCCAACCACCCCGCCAGTGCGCGTGCGTCGGCCGATACCGGCGTGGCCCCTGGTCTACTACCGGGTGCAGCCCGACAATAGTGCGGCTGAGGGGGACGTTCTCTGGTGCCAACACCTTGTCCTCTATTTAATATTGGCAAGACTATTTAATATATTAATATAAATAAATATAAAACATTATTCATTCGCTTTATTATTGTGGTCAGGCCCATTTTCCGGTACGAGCGACAGGGCGACGACGAGTCCTATCGGGTGCGGCCCTGTATCTACGCCACACACAAGAACCTGGCCAGTGGCGACTGGGAGACCGACGTGCTGTGGCCTCTCTTTCGCAACTCTCGCGCACACGGTTCGTTTTTATTGCGACAGCGCATCACACACGCGTGCACAGCAGCGCACAGGCGCCGACGGTCACTGCTCACTGCGTGTCGCTAACTCAGATGGCGCCGACGGGGGCGGGTACACGGCCCGCTTTGACATACGCCCGTGGCTCTGGAGCGTCGCGCGCCGCTACGACGCCAAGGGTGACCTGCTGACCATTGACGCCTCGGCGCTCTTCTGTCTGGTGCGCTACCACGCCGACGGCTCGACGATCGACCTTGCCATCCACCCGTGGCTCCTGCACTACCTGCGCGAGCTCGAAGGCGACCAGAGCCAGCCCCTCGCAGAGACCCAAGAAAGCGTCGAGTGGCCCTATAGTGGCCACGACGACTACGAGTCGACCGAACATCACGAGACGAGTGACAATGAAAAGGAGGTTGGCGCGTTTGAAGACGACGACGCTATCGCGGCTGAGGATACGGATGCATGGGTGGCTAGCCCAGAGGGAGGCATAGGCGACTACATCGAGCAGGGAGTCGAGGAGTCGACGGGCAGCAAGAGGAGGGCGCCAGTGAGGGTCAGCCTCAGCATCCTGGGCGGTCTGGTGGAGTATCTGAAGACGAGCACGCGGCTGCGCTTTGCCGTGAAGCCGCGGTTGTTCGGCTACGATCACGATTCGAGCGGCGAGGGCGCGCTTGAGGTCTCGGCGCTGGCCGGCCTGGCCAAATACAGCGTCGGACCGTGGGGCGAGGGCCGCACTGGCGTAACCCGCACCAACTCGCGGCTTGCGCCCATTCTCTTCCGCCAATCGGTCGCCGGCGGAGACAACGTATGCTCACAGCTGCTGCTGAGACGTGTGACCATCGCACCTGAGACTGACCTCTCCTCCCGTTCCTTATCCGCGGCATCGCCAGGCAAAGGGCCTACTCGAGTACACGGTGGTGTTCCCGCTCTACTTCCACGTGCGCGGCGAGAACACGTCGCGGCTTCACGTGTGGCCCATTTTTGGCGTGCAGACGTTCGACGACGGGCGAGTGGTGGAATACTCGACTCTCTACCCCTTCTTCAGGCTCACCACATTCGCGCACGACCATGCCTCCGATCACGAACAGGTACCAGCACCAAACCCGTATGGGCACGGCCTCGCACTGTATGCGCACATGGCTCACGCTCTGCCCAGGTCGTACAGGACAAGGAGTTCCGAGTCGACGCGCTGTGGCCGCTGGTCCACTATCACCAGGGCCCGGCGCGGAACATCTCGCACAAGGTGTTTCCCTTCTACGCCACGGCGGTGAAATACGAGTCCGGCCCGGACCACACCACGTCGTGCCGCAGCAAGGGCCACTTCCTCATCTACTACTGGGACAGCTCGTACTCAGTTCCTGCATCTTCCTCTCCGCTCTCGTCTTCGTCGTCTTCTGCATCGTCGGCTTCGTCGTCGTCTTACGAGGAGCCTACGCCCGAGGAGGCATTGCTATCGACAAGTGCGCCCGCCGAGCCTCTGCCGTCTACGTTCCAGTACTCGTGGGGCGTGTTCCCGGTGTGCCAGCGCACGCTGGGCGATGACATGGAGAGCCTCTACCTGTTCCCGCTCATCCACAGCAAGTCTTCGTTCCAGTTCGTGGAGGAGCAGGTCGCCGAGATGGTCGAGGAGCTCGTTGAAGTCGACACCGATACGAGCGACGATGACGACGAAGGGACCAGTGAGAGTGAGAGCGAGAGTGCGAGCGAGAGTGAGAGCGAAAGCGACGACTCGAGTGACAGTGCCGAGGACGCCGAAGACAGCGGCGAGGCCGAGAGCAGCGACGGCGAAGCCAGCGCGCGTCGGCGAAAGCAAAAGGGCAAGGCTCCAGCGAAAGCGAAGAAGCCTCACAAGCAGCAACCGAAGAAGAAGAAGAAGAAGCGTACCAAGGTGAAGAGCACTCTTGTTCATTATACGCGCATGGTCAAGAAGGAGAGCAAGGCAGTCTTCGTGCCGCTGCTGCTCGCCTACTACACTCGGGACGACATGGCCCAACGAACGACTCTCTACTCGCCGCTCGTTACCCGAGTTGCGCAAGGCACCGGCGACGGATGGCTCCTGCTGCCGTTCTACTACGCCAGTCGCCAGCAGGGCGGTGCGGCGGTCGGCGGAGGCGAGACGCGGGCGGTGCTGCCCGTCTACTACTGGCATCGCGACAACAATCGTCGCGCGCTGGCCGTGCTACCCTTCTACGTCGATCGAACCAACTTTGTCACCAACAGCCGCTTCCAAATGCGCACCCCTGCTTGGTACGCACACGCACACGCACACGCACACGCACACGCACACGCACACGCACACGCACACGCACACGCACACGCACACGCACACGCATACGCACACGCACACGCAACGTTCGGGCTTGACGATGATCGGTGCGTGGTGGACAGGTTCAAGTACGACAACGGTAATGGGGCCAATCACTGGTGGGGCTGCATTCCGTTCCCCTTCTACAAATTCCAGTCGAGTACGCCCTCCCCCCACGTGCCGGCGCTGCCGGTTCTCAACTTTGCAGGCGTAGCTGACGTGGTGTTCGCCGAACGCCGTTGCTGCAGACAACTTCTACGCGTTCTGTCTGTTCCCGTTTTATGGCGTCGCGCGCGACTTAGCCAACAACTCGATGCCCGGGACCTACGCGGAGGCGTTCACCGTGCTCTACTATCGCTTCATTATCAGTCCGAACGATCCCGATCTGAGCCGCCGCAGCCGCCTGACCTTCTTCGTGCCCCTCCTCGCGTATGCTTTCTCTCTTGCGCTCACTCCCATGGTCGCAGCCAAACGTCATTTGTCTCTCGTCGCTGACGCTCGCGTTTTCTACGTCAAGTGCCACCTGGGAGAACAACCGCGATAAGGGATTCTTCTCCTTCATCTTGCCGCTCCTGACCGTCGTCTTCTCGCTGTACGCAGCTACCCTCCTCTAGTCCGCACACTTGCGTGCTTTAAGCTGCGCTGTGCTGCGTGCCTTCGCAGGCGAGAGGCGAACGCGAGTCGGTCTATGCGGCTCGTCCTAGTCTTGCCGCTGCTCAACTTTTGGCTGTCGGTAGACTGGCCAGCAGAGAAGATCCAGATCCTGTTCCCGTTCTTCTTCCGCGTCCGCAACTCCAGCCGCCACATCGTGTTCGTCCTGCCCTGGTTCGTCTACTCGCGCGACCTCCACACCAACGACCGACTTCTCCTGCTCAGCCCGTTCATTGCCGATTACAACCGCCCAAGGTTCTCTTCTCCCCCCTCCCTTTTTTTATCGAAAAATTATACATACTCAATTTTATGAAATAATTATTTTATAAGAAACAACAAATTTGGGCTAATAGTGTTCATGGCGCGACAGGATATCCACATGGGCCCAGTGGGTGTTCCCGCTTTACTTTCGCTTGGACTCGCCCAACATGTCGACCTTCCTGTGCCCGCTGGCTCTCTCTGTGCGCTTCAAGGAAACGGGCGGGTCGGTCCTGTTCACGCCGCTTCTCGGGGACATTTTCGACCCCACCAAGGGCCAGCGAACCCAGTGGCTCCTGCCCGTCTTCTTCCGTCGCCTGTGGGACAACAACGAAGTGGTCCTCCTCCTGCCGGTCTACTACCATCGGCACCTCGAGGATGCGGCCACGGGCGCCGTGCACGACACGACGGCCGTGGTCCCGTTCTACATGGCCACCACTCGCGTCGCGGCCGATGGCACGCTCACCTACGCGCGCCACATGCTGCTCTTCCCCGTCTTCCGTCGCACGTGCGCGCCGGGCGAGGGCGCCATCGCCTACGACGTGCTGTGGCCGCTCGCCCACTACTCCCGCACTCCGACCGCGCGTCAGGTCCGCCTCCTGCCCCTCGTCTGGATCTACGACGACGATCGCGCCGCGCTCGACGGCGACCGACGGCGGGTGGCCCGTGGGCGCGTCCTCTTCCCGCTATTCTACTCCCTCGAGATGGGCGACGGACGGAAGCTGAACGCCTTCTTCCCCTTCTGGCTCCAATACCAAGACCCCACGACCGGTATTGCTCTCGCTCGTGTGTGTCGTGTAGTGTCGTGTGTCGTGGAGCGAGCGCTGACAGGGGTTGATCGCGAGTTCAGGTTCTGTGACGCTGGGCACGTTTGGCTTGTTGCCGCCGTACTACTACCGTCGAGTGGATGAGCACAACCAAACCAAGAGCCTCCACCTCTGGTACGCTTGAGCCTACCGATCATGCGCTACCGCACGAGAAAACACTTGAATGAATGAACGTGAATCCATGGACGCGTGCCCAGGCCGCTGTTCGGCTATCATCGCGACGGCAACAGGTGGGGCTGCCGCGTGCTGTGGCCGCTCCTCGCCTACGACGCGGATGCCGATCGCGGGAGAGTCTACCTGCGTTTCCTCCTCTTCCTGCATCATTCATGGACATGTCCCCTCGCCGGTTCCGCGCAGCTGCAACGCTACTCCTCCACCTCCCTCCTGCCCTTGTGGTACGCTCACGCGGCGCACCCCGATGACGCAGATTCCACGCATAACCTGTGTGGTGGTGGTGTGGTGGTGGTGGTGGTGGTGGTGGTGGTGGTGGTGGTGGTGGTGGTGGTGGTGGTGGTGGTGGTGGTGGTGGTGGTGTGTGGTTGGTGGTGGTGGTGGTGGTGGTGGTGTGTGTCACTGCAGGTACCGCCAATCGAGCACGGACGAGGGCGCTCGGGTCACAGACCTCAGCTTACTGTTACACTACTACCAAGCCACGGCACACAAGCGGGAGCTGGTGCGCACTCGACCACCGCCACCTCCGCCACTCTACCTGCTTTTCTCCCGCCTTTTCGCTGACAACGCAACCTGCTGCGACAAACACAGGCCCTGGGCTGGCTGTTGCACCCTGCCTTATCTGTCTTCTACTACAAGCGGACCGATGACACCCTCCTGCACCGCCTACTGGCTATCTACCACTACACCTGGTAAGCATGCGCTCCCGTGCGTGTGTGGCCATCGATTCTTGCCGACACCAATGTTGTCAGGTCTCGGGCGGGCTCGAGCCGGTTGGCGCTGCTGTGGTTGTTCCACCCCAGCGCGGCGCTCGTCCTGCTGAGCAATGACCCGGACCACGCGCTGGCCTACATCTTCACCGTGTTCCACTACATGCGCGACAAGGCCACGGGCAACTTCCGGCTCTCGTTCCTGTGGGCCCTCCACCCCGCTCTGGCCGTCGCCGCCGTGACGCGCGAGCTCGGGCGCCTGCGTCATCACGTGTTCCCGTTCTACCATTTCTCCGACAACACCGGTACCTCGCACAGGCTCGCCCCCCAATGCCGTCCTCGCCTCGGCCAACTCACTCTGTGCGCGCTTGCGTCACTTGATCACAGACACGAAGACGCTGTCGATCTCGTTCCTGTATCTGGTCCTCCCGGCCCTGGCGCTGGGACAGTGGCGCCGCTGCGCCGAGACGCTGCGGCACTACCTCATGCCCCTCTACTTTTACAAGCACGACCGCGCCAAGGCCACGCGCCAGCTCTCGCTGCTGTGGCTCCTGGCTCCGCAGCTCGCCCTCGCTCGCTGGACTTCGTCCAAGACTGAGACCCGCGCGCGCATCACCGGGCTCTGGCACTACGTTCGCAACCAACAGTACTGCCTCCTCGCAGCCACACACTCACAAAAGCTTGACGGTCATTGGCCCACTCCCTGTTGCTTGTGTGTGTGTGTGTGTGTGTGTGTGTGTGTGTGTGTGTGTGTGTGTGTGTGTGTGTGTGTGTGTTCCCGAGGTCGGTGAAGTGGTCCCTGCTGTATCCCCTGGTGTTCCCTTCTACCCTCTCGCTCATTCGCTACGCGCGCGAGAAAGGCGGGCCCACAGTGCACTACGCCGCGCCGCTCTACTACTACCGCAACGAAGCCCACCAGCGCCGCTTCGCGCTGCTCTACCTCCTGCACCCCGCCCTCGCCCTCTTCTACTACAACCGACGCGAGATCGCAGCCCGCAGCGGCGTACGTCGCGAGCTCGCTCGACAGTGGTTCAAGCCACTCTGCTTCTCACACTCGTGATTGACTGCGTCTGTGTGAGTGTTTTAGCAGAAGGAGGTGGAGGTAGTGCATCGCCTTACGCCGCTCTACCACTACTCTCGCACGCAAGACGAGACCGGCCATGTCACCAAGTACATCATTCTCTCCCCCTCCCTCCTTGATCGCGGCGCACACGGTCCTGACGTGTGCGATCTCCGTCTCGCGTGACCAGAGTTCATTTCTCGCTGGGTTGCCTCCTGCCCCGCCTGTCTCTGTTCTCCTACACCAGACAGGGCGACACCGTATCCCATCGGGTGCCCCTCCTGTACAATCTACACGCTACCCCATCTGGTATACCCCCCCCCCACATCGCCCCCCCCTCCGCGTCGTTGCACCGCCAGTCCCTCGCCTTGCGAGGCTCTCACCGCAACGTGACGCCTCTCCCTCCGTACCAGAAACGCGGGTCAGTTTCCTGTGCGGTCTCTTCTCGCACATGTCCAAGGCGGGCGAGTCCAATCACCGGGTGTGGCCCTTCTACTCCTACTCCAACAACTTCACCACGGGCATCCTGCGTTTCACCGCTCTGTGTGGCCTCTTCCTCTATCTGCGGTCTACGTCGCCCTGTTGCTGTCGCTTTCGCTTTCATTTTCTTAATTTATTTTCTTTTCTTTTCTTTTTTTGTTGACCTTTGGGTCGGGCGCAGGAGCAAGCAGCAGCGGGAGGAGAACGCCGAGCGTTTGCTGGTTCGCCTCTTGCCGTTCTTCCGCTACGAGCGAACGGCGGGCGATGCAGTGACCTCCACGCCGGCCACGCGCCAGCTGTCGCTGCTGTGGATCTTCCATCCCGCCCTCTCCCTCTACCGCTACTTCACCGACGGCAGCAAGACCTTCAGTCGCGTGTGGTATACATTTCTACGCCTCGCTCCTCGCGCTCGGCTTGTTTGTTTGACTCCTCGCTTCTTGGACCAGGCCGCTCTACCACTTTGAGGAGGACAAGACGCAACAGAAGAAGCGGCTGTGCTTTGCCTACGTCGCGCCCGGCGTGTCGCTGCTTCGCCACCAGAAGGTGCCGCGTCTCTCTCTCTCTCTCTCTTTCCTCCCTCCCATTCGGAGAGTGGGCGGCCGAGGACAGGTGAGTGACGAATTGGGGGTTGGCTGTTGCGTTGTTGGGGGCAGGTGGGCGACAGTGTCGAGAACTGGGTGTGGCCTCTGGTGCGGGCCACCTCAGCACCTCAGCGCCCGCGGTCCATCGACGCCCTGTGGCTCACCTCCAGGTACGCAGCGCCTGCCCCTCGTTCACGGGCACGCCGGTGGGCGGTCTGACCGACGCCACGGTCGTTGGTTGGCGGGGGGGGGGGCTTCGCGAGCAGGCCCAGGCTGAGCCTGCTGCACTACGAGCGCGACAGGAACAAGGTCCAGCTGTGGCCGCTCTTCTCCTACGCAGCCGACCCCGCCACGCAGGAGAAGCGCCTGAGCCTGCTGCTCACCGTGGCCCAGTACCAGTCCACGCCCACGTCCTACGATCTCAAGGTACGATCGCTGGCCCGTTCCATGGTTGAGGTCGCCTGCTGACGTCAGCCAAAACGAACACCGCGCGACGGCTGCGACGATCATCGGTGAAGGTGCTGTGGCGCATGATGAGGGTGGCCAGGGAGAGCGACGGCTCGTACTCGGCGTGCATCAACCCGCTGATCTACCACGAGCACTCTCCGACGGCTGGCTCCTGGACGGCCTTCCTGGGCGGCCTCGTCGCTCGTGAGATTAGCCCCGCTGGCCAGAGCAGGATGACCTACTTCTGGCTCTTCTAAGGCCGCTTGGCGAATTTTTTAATTGCCAAGAACCAAAAAATTCGCCAACTTAAGGGGGCGGCCAAATGATAATAAGAGAGCGAAGAAAGCCAAAGCTACGCTAATGTCAGAGAAAGAGGCGAACAACAGCCACCGGATGCAAAATGATCAGCTCCCCAAACGACGTCGGAAGCAAGAACGAGAGAGGAAGAAAGAGGCAAAACGCCAACTGAGACAATCTGCGACCCTTGATCCCAACCCACGTCACACCGACGTAGAGAAGAACAAGCTCCGCTGTGTGATGTGTGAGAGCCTGGTGCCCCACGATGCCCAAGCTCGCGCAGTTCACTTCCTCCAGTGCAGTGCAAAAACGCTGCACCAGAATTTTCCCCTCGAGTATGCCCGTGTACTCCAAACACTGCCCGCGAGCTCCACAGCAGCCAGTGTTAGTGTCGAAAACACAACCCCAGAACTTCCATTGGACGTGTGGAGTCACATACTGTCCTTCGTCTCGGAACACTACCACACCTACCTGGTGTGCAGCACCTGGCGAGCGCTCCTGCTCCGTCTTCGCCCGAAGCCGCACGTCATGGAGCGGCGAAAGTACTTTGCGTACCACGCCAAGCGGGGCCACGTGAGCGTGCTCGCGAGCGGGTGGGACATGTCCGGCTTTGACGCAAGCACCATCTCCATGGCAGCCAGCAGGGGGGGCCAACTGGCAGTCCTACGGTGGTGGCGAGAGAAGTTTCAGGGATTGACGCTTCGCGACTGCGACGAGCTGCGTGCGGCGCTGCACTCGGGGCATGATCACGTCGTGCGGTGGATGTGCGATAACTGGGACGCGCTCTTTGACCGTAGGAGCAGTCGCGACGGTGTGACAGCGTGGACGACGAGCTACAACCGCTGGGAGCTCACCAAGTGGGCCTTTGGCGCCGGATTCCCGCTCGGCCCCCTCGCGGCCACAAACGCGGCCGAAGCCAAAAACATGGAGATGTTCCAGTGGGCAGTGAGGAACGGCTGTAAGCCCTACCGCCACTACATGAAGCTCTACCCCAAGTGTGCTGCTTGGTACAAGAAGTACAAGCAGTCGGCCAAACAAGGCCAACTACTGGACAGGGACTAGGATAGGTCATGTTCTGGTGGTGACGTTGATGATTAAAGCTTCTTTCAAGAGGTGCTCTTGGAGCACACGAGGATGGTGAAGGTGTCGTTCCACGAGAGCACGCCCTCGTGCAGGCTCGCCCGTAGCTCCTCGAGGTCGCTCGCCATCTGCTCGGCCGAGAGGTGCTCCTCGGCCAGGTTGGACCAGAAGCGCGAGGCCAGCAGGGTCAGCCACTCCTTCTTGGTCATCGAGAGTGGGTACTTAGCCTCGAACGAGCGCAGGTCGAAGCCAGCCTCTTTGATGGCGTCCTCCATGCCGTGATGGGCCCACAGGCGATCCCAGGTGGCGATCATGCCCCGGGAGAAGGGGAACTCCGTGCGCAGGGGCCGCAGCATGATCACCACGCGACCGCCGGGGGCGAGCCTGGCGTAGAGCGTGGGCCACATGGTGGGCCACTGGTCCCTGGGAATGAAGTGGACCATCTCCTTCATCAGAACACGATCGAACTGCTCCGCCTCTTCGGTTTGCTCTGCGCAGGCGTCACCGCTGGTACCGACCACGAACTCGAAGGCGCCGGAGACCACGGGCCGCAGCCCTGGCCTCTCGCGCGCCAGCTCCAAAAGGCCAGCGGAAGGGTCAACGCACACCACGGGGTGACGTGTCTGGAGGGCGGTGTGGAGGGCGTGGGAGAAGTTGCCAGTGCCAGCGCCCAGGTCGACGATGCGCGAGTCTGCCGTAGCCTCGAGGTGCTGCAGAGCGAGGTCGAGACACCACCGGAAGTAGCCGCCGGTCTCAGTGTAGAAAGGGCGCGACTCATAGGTCGCGCTCTGGCCGTCCCAAAATTCTGCGGCAGTCTTTGTATCGTATTGTCGTATGCTTGTGTCCGTGTGTTCTGCCATGGTGTGGTAGCTCCTTATTTATCTTTTATCGAGATTCTTTTGGGGTTGGATAGTATTAACGTCGACATTTGCTTTGTTCCCTGCGGTGGTGGTGTGGTATCTTTGTTGACAAAATATGGGTTCAGTTTTTCATGCCTGCAGTTACAAGAATTCAACCCTTGGCTGCATGATGGCCATGGCCAGTTGACACACATGCATTATCAGAGCTGACCCACATTGCAGAGCAACACAGATTGGGGCTACTACAAATGAATGGTATATAAAAAAGATGGTAAATGTTGTTGACATATGCCAATAGTCTGGAACGTGGTGACTTATTATTTTCAGGTGTGGGACAACTCCTACACCATATACTCTGAGGTGGCAATTAGAAAGCTGATTCCCACATCTGAATGAAATAGCTCTCTATTGTTTTTACTTGCCTCACACCTTAACCATGCACATTGGATCAACATGCAGGTACATCCACAAGCTCAGTGCTTGGTGTTCTGTTTCTTGGTTGTGTATTATACATATATATTTCTATCAAATCTGTGCTGTGATATGTGGGTTGCTGTGTGCACAAGCAGGTACAATGTACCAGCCATCATTGAGGGCATTGCATTGGTGTGTGTAGCATGACAGGTGTGGTGTATGTGTAGGTGGGGTGCACTTGCAGTGCAATGTGTTGGGTAGTGGTGCACTACATGCTGCGTGGGTATGTTGCACAATGAGTCATGTTCCACAAGATGGAGCCATCTGACAGTACCAGGTACTGGGTGTCCCTGTCTTCCAGTGAGTGGCCAAACAAACAAGCTTAGAACAAGGCTCCTCACGTGGGGCAGGAGTACATACCAGAACCAGTCTCCCTCTGTGTGCTTTCACAGCACAGACACATACATCTTTTTTCTGGAGGATGTCTTTGAATTGAGCCTGCAGCACCTCAAGCTCCTTGTTGGCACGCTTCTGGCTCTCACACATGGCCTCCTTGTGGCCACTGAGCTCTTTTGCAAGGGCGAGCCAAATGCATTGGACTGGTGTTGGCTGTTGAAGTTTGAGCATTTAAAAAAGTTATCTATTTTAGGCGAGGAAAATCCTAAAAAGAAATCATGGGTCTGTATCAGGCGTGAAGGTGGACATCAGTGCAGGGCCTGGAGCTCTTAGTGATGTTGCGCTTCACATGCAGCCTTCATCTCATGCTAGGTGAGAGCCTTCATCTTGTCTACAGTTGCCTGCTTTCTGCAACCAGCATATCCCAGTAAGGTCAGCCTCTTCCACCTGGGTGACCACTACATGATCACGCTTACATCAACCCAAAGGGTAGGCCAATGCTGACGCCCACGCCAACTGGTACTGGCAGCCTCTCAACTCTAGGTTCCATGGAGGACCGACAACCGGGTCATGGATGAGAGCAAAGGCAAGGTCACTCCTAACTCCTTCTATCTGTTCTAGGTTTTCCATGATGACGGGGTTGAGCCGAAATGAACATGTTCCCGCACCGTGCGCACAACCGTGTAGCGTTGCTTTTGTATTTTCACTGTGCCCCACACCCCACACGCACGCAGCCTGCCGCCTCATAGAGCTCGCGGGCACAGCTTAGGCCTGAGCCGTTTCGCCGAGGGTCATGTCCTCGCCAAGCCTGTCCATCTCATCGAGCACGAAGAGCGCGTCCTCGAACGTCTGCTCGGGATTGCTGTAGGCGACAACGCATTCGTTCGTGAGCAAGCGCAACGGCCTTGAGAGCCGCGGGGGGGAGAAGCAGCAAGACGTACGCCCACACGATGCGCCAGTGGTTGGGCACGAAGGGGAAGTTGGGGAGCGACTCCGACAGGGGGTTGTAGTTGACCAGCATGGAGCCAGCGAGCTGAATCCTGCGGCGGAGCATGGGCACGTACTTGCCGCAGAGCTCGTCCCTCTCCTTGCTCTTGGGCATGTCGCGGATGCACTTGGGCAGGTAGCTGTAGGACAATGGAGGGAGGGGACATGAGTGAGTCGAAGTGAGTGGAGAAGATGGTGTTTGGGGGGGGGGTGATGTTGGGCATCAAGGACGCGACGTACAAGAAGCACACTTGGGTGCACTCGGGCTCGAACAGGAGCTCGAACTTGTCGCTCCTCTTCTTGAGCTCCTCCGTGAAGTAGTTAGCGTTGGCAAAGTTGGTGTCGACCCTCTGCTCCATTCCCTGTTGTTCGACCATCGTCCAACGCACGCGCACAAGCGCCAACCACGTCGATCGGTGAGCAATCGGGAGGGCCCCTACGGCGGAGAATTGAAAGAGGGGGGGGGGGCAAGGAGAGGCACCTTGTCACCGTGGACCTTCCACGAGAGCCAGGCCTTGAAGGAGTCCTGATGGCGACCGCAGTTGAGCGTCTTCTCGCCGAGATCGTACGGCCTCGTGTCGTCAAAGTGGAACAGGTAGTCAGCGTGGCTGGCGTTCACCTTTTTCTGTAGAGTGTACGTGTGTGTGTGTGTGAGAGAGAGAGAGAGAGAGAGAGAGAGTGTGTGTGTGTGTGTGTGTGTGTGTGTGTGTGTGTGTGGTCAGTGAATGGGCAAAAGTGGCAAAGGGTGAAGAAACGAGACTGTCTACATACCAGGAGGTTGCTCTCCTTGGTCAGGAAGGCGGCGCACTGCTGGTTGATGCCCATCATCTTGTGCAAGCACCACGTCACCGAGTCGGCGCGCTCAACGCCGGCCATCTTGTGTCGCCACTTCTTGGACACGAGCACGCTACCGCCCCACGCGCCGTCGACGTGCAGCCAGACGCCGTGCTTCTGGCATACATCGGCAATGCCGTTCTTGTATCGACAAGCACGCATTGTCAGCATTCCGATAAAAAAAAAACATGGACGAGTGGCAAGCAAACACATATCAGACACGAGGCGGGCGGGACATACGAGGTCCTCGAAGACACCGAGGACTGTGGTGCCACAGGTGGCGTTCACGCAGAAGGGGGTGAGGCCCTCCGCCTTGGCCTTAGTGATGGCCTCATCTATGAATTAATGTAAGGTTAGTGTTGTTAACAAAAATAAACAATATTCATAATTTCGTTAATTGTTATTTTTTTGTATTTAAAAAAAAGGGAGATAGATTTCAGCAACGAACCGAGGGCCTGAGGGCTCATCTTGCCGTCGGCGTCGACAGAGACGTTGATGGCGGCATCGAGGCCCATGCCCATCATCCACGTGCTGCGCTTGATGGTGTAGTGGCTGTGAGCCGAAGTGAAGGCCACCAGCTTCTTGCCCTCGGGATTGCCCATCTGATTTCCGATTAGAATCCATTAGCCGACCGCGCCCACGCCGCCGCCGAGAAAGAACGACGTACGGTCTTGGAGTCGGGGAAGAGCTTGTCGCGGGCGCAGAGCAGGCCCATGAAGTTGCAGGTCGCGCCGCCGGAAGCCAAGATGCCGTCACCGCCCTCGTAGCCGACAAACTTGAGGAGGTGGTTGATGACCTCGATCTCCATCAGCGAGTAGACAGGCGCAACCTCGTATGTGTAGGTCGACGAGTTGGTGAACGCCGACACCCACTCCGCAACGATGCCTGCAAGCGCGTGGGGAGAGCAAAGGGGAGAAGGCAAGGTCAGTTATCATGGCAGGCCCGAGTAGATTTAATAATAAAATAATATAAAAAGATGGAAAGGACGGCGTACATGCGATGTCAGTGCCAGACCAGAGCTGGTTGAAGTAGCGAGGCGAGCCGGTTCTCACGCTGTACTCGAGCACCTGCTCCAGGTACTTCTCGACGCCTGTGGAGACATCACAGATATTGACCGAGGTCAGACTACACGCACCAAACGTCCACCTATAAATAAAATACAAGGAGAGAAGCCAACCCTTGAGGTCGGACGTGAGACCGCAGCCCTCAGCGGGGAGAGGGAAGTCGATGATCTCCTTCAGCTTGTCCGGCGGCACGAAGTTGATTACACGTGTGTTGTCAAAGTCGTAGTGCTGGCCCACGTCTGTGTACACGTTCCATAGAAGAAAAAAGCGTGAGGCAAATATTTTTAAAAAGTTAAATATTTTTATTTAAAATATTTTTATTTAAAAAGTGTTCCGGAGAACGCGTGATGAGGACGGCGGGACTTTGTGATTGATTTGATTATAGATCTAAGAGTGAAAAAAAAATGATGCATGGGAACGTGAGGCGTACACTTGGCGGCATACTCGGCAATGCGGCCAAAAATCTTCATCAGGTCCTGCGACTCGCGCGAACAGTACTTGGAGGACGACATTTTGCTTTGTGCGTGTGTGATTGAATCAGAACTGATGCGGTAGTGTGCTGCTTATGGAATCAGTTCTCTTCTTGTTGCGAAGATGATCAATCTGTCACGCGCCGAGGCCAACAAATAAAGCGTAACGGAAAGAGCTTTGTTTTTGTGTTTCGAACCACCCGTGAGCTGTGTTCCGTCGCCCGGAGAAGTCCGCAATTTGTGGGAGGCTCCCAAAGTCCGGGCGTTTGGAGAGCTTGAAACACGTTTTGGAAATCGTTTCACCAAGTTACATAACCCTGTGGAGGTTGCACCCGCAGGTTTCCTTCGGTGGTTGGCTCAGGGCCAAGGCAGGATATATATCGGATCATAGCGGGAAGTATATCACCAAAGGGCGATTATGGTGGAGGTTTAGCTAAAAAATGTTCCTCCCATTGACGGGTTTGATCGGCGATGCTGGGCCAACCGGGCCTTGACAACCAGGTCCGGAACTATTCTAATTGGCCTGAAAAGTTCCTTTCGTCAGACACGTCCGACACCGCACAACTCAACAACCCTATCATCTCGCATATCGGGTCCGTGGCTCCACTTCTGGTTCTTTTGCTTCTCCCTTCCGACTCCTCGACGCACGCGGCACTCCCAGAACTGGCCTGCCAACCTTCGTCTGCCACTCAAAGAAAGCCTCAAGGGGAAGCACAACCGTCACCAAACGCATCTCTCGCTCCGGTGAGGACCTCAAGAACGTGTCCGCTACTCTGAAGCAGGAAAGGAAGCAACCGCGAGCCACCGCACAAGCCTTCGCGCGGTTCATTCCTTTCACTCGGCATCACCTACAACGAAAACCAGGGCGGGCCCACCGCTTCTGTCGCGTCATCACGCCCACTTGCACGCACAATCACTATGAGCAGCGCAAGCTACGAGTTTTTGTGGCGTCCAATCCAACGTCGCAGAACAACAAGCCCGCGAATGGCCAGCCAGAGCGCCACGATGACGACGCGACTACTTCCTCGACCCATCCTTCCCACGACCAGTTGTCCTCACGCCACGCTCGTCACACAGCATTCTGTCATGTCAGTCACGCCAGCAACAACGATGCAGAAGAAGCCGCACACACCCACCACGACGACCACTTCTACTACTCGCGGCCAAGGGACAGAGGTTCTGAGCTCCTTCTTGTGGTTCCACCAGGACCGCTACTGGAACGAGGTATAGTCTTCTTCTTCTTCTCGCTCCCATTTACAATGCGGGGCATTGAGCGCGGACAATGTGAATGGCCTGTTGGTTGACTTGTGTCGCCTGTTGGATCCAACCAGGCCGCACATCTGCTCCCGTTGGTGCTTCGGGCACCGGGCAACGATAAGGCAGCTCCGGCCACCCCCAGACTTGCGCCGAAGGTGGCGACACCTTTGGCAACAAAGAAGACGATCAAGAAGAAACAGCGCACGACGTCCAACCCCAAGGCAACGATACGCAGGACGCGAAGTTTCTTGCCACGTTCTCAGCACTCAAACAATTCAACGACACTCCCCCCCTCTGCCTCCATCCCGTCATCGCCTATCTCCGCCTCTTCCCCAGCTTCCTCTCCCCTCCTCCCCTCCTCCCCCGTGCAGGCGCCATCTCTGCCCTCTCCCTGCCCCTCCTTGTCCTATTGTTCATCGAGCAGCAGTAGTTGTGGCTCGTCGCCCTCGCGGCATCACATCATGTCCATTGCGGCATTACTTAATTGATTCATTAATGCACATTCTCATCCGCCCCGGTTCCTCCACGCTCACGCTGTGTGGGTTCAGCCCACTTCTAGATGAAAGTTGAAGGCAAACATTCTACAATTGGTGAGAAAAATGGTTACGCTGCAACCTCTTGCAACTTCAACAAGCTCGACGAATTAAACATAGGTCACGCACCAGAGCCTATCTCCGGGACATACAACAGCCACGGAGAACAACGGGCAGTCGAATCTCCGACAACAGGTGGAGGCGCTTTCACTGTTTGTCGCGATGTAGCAGAAATGAAGTTTTCAAACATGTGCAGGTACAAGCTCTATCGTTGCTGTGTGGGAGGAATGAACGGGTCGGGATGCAGCCCAGCCTTTTGCAAGACCGCTCGAATGCGTGCGTGCGCTGTCTGCTCGTCGCACTGCGCGATGCACCCGTAAGCACATGGATTGGTGGGACAGCTGACAAGCAGCCACTACTAGAGGGAGTGGTCTACCTGGCAGATGGCTCGATAGATCTCGAGCGCTACCCAGGCGTCGGTCGCAGCGTATGCGACCTGACCGTCTGAGAGCTCCCGCGCGCCCCAGTTCGAGGTCTGCATCCGCTTGCTGAGCCGACCGCGGAGAAAGATGCTTGTCAGCGACTGAGGGGAGAGAGAAAGAAACGAGTTAGTTGGGTGAGTGTGGCAATGGACGACTTGGAGGAGCAGCGGCATGCCTGGAGGCCGTGAGGGTAGGCCTGAAACTTGCGAGCGAAGCTGGCCAGGTCGACGAAGGCGTTGGGCTCCAGTTTGGCGCAAAAGCGTCGCAGGAGCGCCGCGTCATCGCTTATCCCGGCCCCGACCTGTGGCGACGGCGGACACTGTGTTTGTTGGGCCTGACGGGGAAAATGCGATCGCGTGGGTGTACCTTCATGATTCGCGTGTCGGCAAAGATACGTGAGAGAGGCTCGGGGACCCTGTTGCCGAGATGCTGTAGTGATAGTTAGGCCTAGCGCGTCGATTTCTCACGCAAACAGTCAGAAAGCACCGCGGTGTACGCACGCGCATGTGAAAGATGATTGCGTGCTCTTCCGAGGCTATCTGGAGAAGCTCGGGGGGTCGAGGTTGGGCTGGGTCAAGTGGCGCTTCGCTCGTGTGATATTTGTTGGTCCGATAAAAGTGCGGCTGCGACTCTACACAAACACACACACACCACACGTGAGAAGCATGCGAGCGGCTCTGGTGACTCGATCGTGAAATGCAGGGGTCAGACCCGTGTCGAAGCCCATCACGGGAAAGCGGTCGAGTCCACTCTTAAACGCTGCGAGCGCTTCGCAGGCCGTATTCTCGTCTTTCACCACTGTCACGCGACCTACGGAGATCGGACACAACCCAGTCGCGGCCATAATTAACCCAAATCCAATCCGCACACACACACACACACACAGAGAGAGAGAGAGACGCATCGGCTCGAGATCTGAGCGCTCATATACCTTTGAACTGCACGACGGGAAGGCGCTGCTGGGCTTCCTTGGACACCGAGAGGACTCGAAAGCACTCGGATCGCTCGAGCGCAATCGTGGCGACCTCGTACTCGGCCTCCTTCTTTGTCGGGTGGAAGCCCGACGTGTACGACTGAATTGTGGAAGCGCTTAACGTCAGACGATGACGAAAGAAGACGACAACGACTACAGAGATAGGGTGTGCATGAGAGAAGGGGGTAGGGGCTTCTCACCTCACCATTGAACAGCTGCAGCCGCACTTTGT
Organism: Acanthamoeba sp. SK_2022b; assembly: GCA_027943245.1. NCBI lineage: Eukaryota > Discosea > Longamoebia > Acanthamoebidae > Acanthamoeba > Acanthamoeba sp. SK_2022b. The sequence continues at coordinate 21,534 of JANDJZ010000342.1, forward strand.
GGCCGCGCACGTCGGCCTGCTCCGTCACGTACTGTGGCTTGGCAAAGTCTGCCACCGTACCGTGTCAGCAGCAGTGCCAACACGGCTGAAGAAGATGAAAGAAGGAGTGTTCCAGACCCATTGCGTGCGAGAGCGTCGCCACTCGGGCCTTAGCCAACGCGCCTGGGTGTGCCGCCGGAGTTGCTTGCTTGGGCTCTTCTTGCTTCGCCCGTGGCGCAGATGGCTTCCGTTGTGGTGCAGTTGGCAACGAGGAGGAAGAAGTGGTGAAAGCCCTCGCGCAGGAGGACAGCTCAGATCCTCCCCAAGGCCACGCGAGAAGACGTGAGAATCTTTCGCTGCTAATAATGAACAAAAATCAGATCAGATTTGAGAGAACCGCGTGGGAGTGTAAATTAGCCCTGCGCAGAGGCGAGACATACCACCTCAAGTGCCGTCGCATGTCGTCTTACGGCGGTTAATCTGCAAGCTTTACAAATTCAAACAAATAACAAGTTGGTTGTAGTTTCGCTTTCTTTCTTATCCTTGTGAGAAAACTAGAAAATGTGTGCAGAAATGAGGTGTGCCGATACAATAAATTACAGAGGGACCCAACTCGTTCATCGCTATGGTTGGTTGGTCGGGCGTGGAGATACGGGCCCAGAGCCTCCCGAGGCGCCCTTCGACACCGTAATGCGGGTGGAGGTCTGCCTCTGCATCTTTGCTCGGATCTCCTCCACGCGCCGCTTACGGTCCTCCTTCTCCTTGAGCTTGGCCTCCTCCTCGGGCGTGACCGCTGCCGTAGTAAGGGTCATCGTCACGCTGTCCGCGGTGGGCGTGGGCGCCCCGGCGTCGTTCGTGGGCTCGCCCGACTGTCGCGGCGCAGCCGCCGTCACCTGCTCAGTGGCTGCTCCGCCATCACCCACCTTCGCCGGCGCCGATGCTGTTTCCTCGGCCTTCCTCGGCTCCTCCCTCTCGGCGGGGCTTCTCGGCGTCTCGGCGGGCGACGTCGCAGACGACTTGCCAGTGGCGGCGGCAGGCACGGGCTCGGGAATGGCGAGGGAGAACGTGTGGGGCAGGTTGCGCTGGCGACTCATCTGCCGCAGCTGGTCGAGCATGGCCTTGCGCGCCGCCGCCGTGGCGTCCTGAGAATGCAGCGCCTGTTGCACGAGGTTGATACTGGGCCCCCTCTTTCGCGGCTTGGGCGAGGCGGGCGTCGGAATCCTGGTCTGCTGGTCCTCGTCTCCATCTTCGGCTTCGTCACCGTCGTCGTCGTGATGCACGTTGGTCGGGTTCTGGAGCCTGTACTGCTTGTTGCGCTCCTGCCGTTGCTTCTCGAGCGCCTCCTCCTTGGCCATGACGTCCTTGTCGTAGTCGACGTGCTCGGGGCAGTACTGCGCCATGATCTTCCGCAACTGCTCCACCACTTGCGTGAACGTCGGTCGCTTGTTCGGATCTGTTCATATTCGTATTCGTATTCGTATTCGTATTCGTATTCGTATTCGTATTCGTATTCGTATTCGTATTCGTATTCGTATTCGTTTGCGTTGCGTTAGTGATGAGCGCAATAGTCAAATGTCAACGGGTGTGCGGGAGAGGAGGGCCCACCTTGGTGCCAGCAGCTGGTGATGAGCTCGCTGAATTCGGGATACGACTGCTCGGGAATCGGCGGTCGGTTGCCAGCAATCACCTTCTCCTCGATGAGGCTGAAAAAAGGCAACAAAAAACAGTAAGTATTTTGTTCTTTCTTTTGGGAATAAACATTAAGATTTCTATATGAAAACACATGCACAGAGCGAGATGGCGGCACCTCATGAAGCTGATCTCCTCGAAGAAGCGCTTGCGGGCGATGGACTCCCAGCAGATGACGCCGAACGAGTACACGTCGGCCTTGCCCGTGTAGGGCTTCCCCATCATTACCTCGGGCGCGAGCCACACTGCCGAGCAAGTAAGGGGTAAGCAACAGGCGGAACTCTGTCCGAGCCACATCCGGCACGAGGCTACGCACGTGGGCAGTCGACTTTCCGGCCGAGGGCGGCAGAGGAGGAGTTGACCGAAACGCCAAAGTCGCACACCTTTGCCACCAGGTCGGCGTCTGGCGACGTGCTCGCCAGCTACGCCCATACACGTGAGAGACGCGTCAGTCTCACCGGTCAAACAATCGGCCCCGTGTCACGGTGGTGGACGAACCAAGATATTGGGCGACTTGAGATCGCGATGCATGACGGGCGGGGTGGTCCCGTGCAAGAAGGCGCAGCCCTTGGCCACGTCCTTGAGAATCTTGAGGCGCAGCGCCCACTCGAGCCTATTGCCATAAGCGACAGAAGAGCGAAATAGGGGAGATCAGCACGCCGATCAGGCGCTGTGAGGAGAGCCGTTGCGCGATCAGCTGATCGCGAGAGAAACGCACGGGGCGGGCGACTGGAGGAAGGAGAGCAGGTTGCCACCGGTGATCAGCTCCTCCACGATGCAGCAAGGCTCCATGCAGAAGGCGCGGAGAGCCACGATGTTGGGATGGCGCAGGCCACTTGACCAATGCACGAACAAATATGACACCGAGGATGTGAGCCAACGCTGGGTTGCTTAAGTCCCACACACCACTTGAAGCGCGGCACCATACCCCATGATCCACACCTCCTGCCTGAACTCCTCGAGGGCCTGGAGGACGTCTTCGGGCGCGAGCGTCTCGTCGTCGGTGAACTTGAATTTCTTGATGGCCACCACCTCATCACGCCACTTGCCCTTGTACAGCTCGGCAAAGCCGCCCGATCCGATCTCCTCGTCTGTGGTGGACAGTCGAGGAGGAACAGGAGGATCCGTGAGACCCGTGCGATCACAGAGCGGAAAGGCGCGAGCAAAGGGCGGCGCGCCGCAACGAACCGAGAGTGACTTCGGCAAAATCGATCTTGGCATCGTCGAGGTGCAGCATGGCCACGTCGGGCATGAGCCGGTCGATGCGAATCAACTGGGCATAGCCTGCGTTTGTTGCGGTGCTTGCCAGCGTCAGAGTCCTGAAAAGGCGAGAGGCCAACACCGCAACAAACGCAGCTCTGCGTTCATGTGGCGCATGCGGCGGCGGGGGGGGGGCGAGTAGCATCACGAACCAAACTTGCCCACGTTCTTGCACATGATGTAGGCGTTCTCCGGTCGCAGGAGGGCGCGCTGGAGCTCGGTGAAGGAGAACGTGGTCGGGTTCGACATGTTGGCTGCAATACAGTGCGGGCAGGGCACGGTGATCTCCACGCCCAGCTGAAACGAACGAGACCAAGGCGGCCAGGGTGAGTGTGTGAGGAGCCAAAAGGGTTGGCTCTCTTCTCAAGCCGTGTACCTTGAACCAATCGCGCACGAGCGCATCGATCGTGGAGAAGACGAGAAGGGACAGGAGCTGGAAGCTGGGCATCTCGCTCCTGGCGGCGTGCGACTCGTCGCCTTCTCCGCTGGTGGCGGTGCTCGTGGGGGCGGGCGCCGCGACCGAGTCCTTCTCTTCGTTCTTTTCGCGACGGCTCGACTTCTTTTTCTTCTTTTTCTTCGTGGGCTTCTCCTCATTGTCGTCCTCGGCCTTGCCTTCGCTCTCCTCCTTTTCCTTCTTGCTGCTCTTCTTTTTCTTCTTCTGCTTCAGCTCCTTGGCCTGTTGCACCTGTTGCTCCTCCTCGTGCTGATCGATCTCGGAGGGCGACAGCGGCAGCGCGATCCGGCTCTGGGGCTGACCCGCCACTCGGCCGTCGTCGGCGTGGGCCCTGTCCTCGGCTCGGATCGTGACGCTGAGCACCTTCTGCGCCGGATCGAATTCCACGAATACCTTCTCGAAGCCCGACGAGAGCAGCAGGCCATTGCGCCAATACTTGAGAATTTGTGGCAGGCGGAAGCTCAACAGCCGCACCATCACCTGGAACAATTTGTTTCGATCGATGTTAGCGCGTGCGCGCACGCACACATCACAGCAATGGATGGAATGTTGTGGTGGGAGTGGAATACCTTGGCGAAGAAGCCCGACGGCGCAAAGTCGAACGTGTAGATGCGGCCGTACTCGAGCACGCCGTCGCCCTCGCGTCGCGGCGGCCACACCGACGCGAGGTCGTCGGGCCGCTTGGTCGGCAGCAGGGCGGGCACGAGGCTGCAGCCCTTGGCCCGCCGCCGGCGCGAGATGCGCTTGTTGACCAGCTTCTCGAGCAGCTCGCGCGTGCTCTTCCTCTTGAGCGCCGCCACTTTCGGGTCCACGGCGGCGGTCTGAGGGACGGCCTGGGCCTCCTGCTGTGGCGCCGGCGCGTCGGTCGTCTCCGCCGACGGCGTGGGCGAGGTCGCGGCCTCCTCCCGTGGCGACGGTGGAGATGTCGGCAACTGAGGAGGCGCCGATGCGGCCAACGAGGGCGCGCGGGATCGGGAGCCGGGAGCCGGTAGCAGTGTGGTCGACAATAATTGGCTCGCGGGGTCGCTGGGCGGCGCCGAGGCGCTCAGCGGCTGGGCCGGCTCGGAGGCCGGTGGGGAGGTCACCACCTGGACCGGGGCCGTGGGGAGGAACGAGAGCAGCGACTGCTCCGACCCGCCCTCGCCTTCGCCGTCGGCGTCGTCGTCGTTGCCGTCATCGAGCGTGAAGGTGATCTCGAACTTGTTGAGCAGGTAGAGGATGAAGCCGTGGAGATCGTCGGGGAACGTGGGCGGGCGCCAGATGAAGGGCAGCACCGAGTGCTGGAGGATGCCCTCGTAGCCCTCGCGACCCAGGTAGTTGTGCTTGGTGGTGATGATCGTCGCCATGACGTCGGTGAGCCACTGCGGGTCGAGGATGACCACGTCGGCCAGGTTCTCGTCGTCGCTAAAGTACAGCAGGGAACCCAGGTTGTGCAGGAACGTGGTGGCGATCTTGAGCTCCTTCTCATTCTCGATGAGGCACAGCTCAGCCCATGACTTGTACTCGCTCCACAGCGCGATCGGAGGCAGGCCCTCTTCGGCTCTGTTCTTGCGTTGCTGTTCCCCAAAAGGTCGTACGTTGTATGTGTGGTGTTGTGTGTGTGTGTGTGTGTGTGTGTGTGTGTGTGTGTGTGTGTGTGTGTGTGTGTGTGTGTGTAATTGTGTTGTGTGCGGTGAGCTCGATAAGTAGCAACGCACGTGACACCACAGCTGTCCTACCTGGAAAATCATGCGTTCGAGCTCGAGGTAGCTCTTCGGGAGGAACTCACCGAGGTGGACCTCCGACGAGAGGATCTCCTCGATCTTGGTATGCAGCGCCGACATGTTCTTGCCGTTGGAGCAACTGCAGAGTGGGTGTACGGTCAGTCGCCATGTCAACCTTTGTTAATTACTATTTTCTTTATATTTTCCTTTTTTTATTTTATTGGTGTACGGGCCTGTGCGTACCTGATGAGGCAGAGGGCGCGGATGTTGGGGTAGCGCGAGAGGTATTTGGACCTGATCTCCTTCTCCTTGGCCTCCAAGTACTCGGACGTGCAGATCTGTGGAGCCAGACAAGGAGGATTGACAATTTGGGATCCACAAGGAAAGGAGGACATCAGAACCGAGGAACGCTTGGGAGGGAGCAAGAGCTAGAGAGAGAACAGTTATACCTTTTCGTCGATGTGGGTGCCGACGATGATGACCTGCGCGCTCTTTGTGCGAGAGCGAATGGACTCTAGCCTGTGAAGTATGTACACCACGAACGTTTAGTGACGCGGGCCAAATAGGCGTGGAATCGGGAGGAGGGCGCGGTGGTTACCAGAAGTCGAGGCGAGAGAACTCGAGCGGCTTGGAGACGTCGGTGACCAGAAGGAAGAGCGAACGCTCCGAGAGGAAAAACTGGTGTGTGCTATAGTACAATTCCTGGCCTGCGCAGCGGAGAAAGAAAAAAGGCCAAGATATGAGCTTGAGGTCGTGTGGTGATGAGGCGTGTGTTGTGTGGCGTGTGTACCAGCAAAGTCCCAAGTAGTGAGGGATATCTCCTTGGTTTCGTTGTCGCGCGTCACCTTCACCGTCCATTCGCCTGTGCAGTGCACACACGCAGTGATGGGCTCAATGTAAGAGTTGCGATATAGTGGCCGGAGAGGCTACGCAGAAACGGGTGTCTACCGATGTCAATGCCGTCGGTTGAAATGTTGGGCTGGGAGTCCGGCTTGCGTGTCGTCCGTTGGTTGTTGAGGCAGCGCAGCAGAGTTGATTTTCTGCCAAGCGATCGGCTGTCAGTGTGCCCACGCGAACGCACGAACATAAACACGCGCACGCACGCACGCATGCGCGAAGAGGCTGCGTGTACCCGACGTTCTCCTGACCGACGAGCATGAGCTTGTAGCGGTAGCATCGCTCGAAACCGTTGATGAACTGCTTGATGAACCCGAGCACGGCTTCTTCGCCCTCGGCCTCGATGTTGATCGGTGGTGACACCAGCGGCATGTTCTTGCCGATGATGAGGCGTCTGCGGTGCGTGACCCACCCACAATGCAAAAGGCGCGTTTTGATTGGTTCAGCCGCTGTCGACCCACGAATACACTCGTGGCGTCGTACCTGAGGCGGGGCAGCGCGCCGAGCTGTGGAGGGAGCTCCTTGATCTTGTTGTCGCTGATGTCCAGCACGCCCAGGGCCTTGCAGAAGCCTAGACCCACGCACGAGGGATCGTCAGCCTTATTGCAGCTTGGGGTCGTTGGAGGAAGGGGAAGGGAGAGCGCGCACCGATCTCTGGAACGAGCGACACCAGCTCGTTCTTCTTGAGGTGGAGCTTCTCCAGATTCTTGAGATGCTTGATCCCGGTGGGCAGCGTGGTGAGGTTGTTGCCGTTGAGCGTCAGGCACTGCAGGTTGGTGAGGGTGAGGAGGCTCTCGGGGAAGGCATTAAACGCGTTGTTGGACAGGTCGAGCGTCTCCAGCGCCGTGAGCGCCGAGAAGCCCTGGGGCAGCTTGACCAATCGCAGGCCCTGCGCGTGCAGCTCCCGCAGCGTGCCGCCCAACTGTCGTTGTGCGCGAACAAACCAATGTCACAACAACTTTGTCGCGCGCCAAGCGTGAGTGGGGGACAAGGCATACCTGGAATACCTCCTGCGGCATGAGCTCCTTGAGCTCGATGCTGTTGATGTTGAGCGAGGTCAGCTGGAGTCCGCCGAGGCCCGACGGCAGGATGGTGATGGCGTTGTCGCCCATGTCGAGGTCACGCAGGTGCTTGAATGTGGCGAAGAAGTTGGGCGGCAGGTAGGGAATGTTATTGCCGTGGAACTTGAGCGTCGTCAGGTTGGTGAGGGCCTGGAGGGAGCGCGGGAACAGGTGGAGGTCCATGGCCGCCGCGCCATGTCCGCGCGGCGACGCGCTCTTGGCCTTGGGCGAGTTGAACGAGATGGAGAGGTACTCGAGCGAGTCGGCCAGCGGCGCAAAGTCGAACGAGGCCAGCGTCTGCCGAGCGGCGGCGCCGTCGCCCGCCAGGCCCTGCAGCCGCTCGCTGGTGGCGTCGTCGCCCTGCTCGGTGTAGAGCAGCCGGTTGTGGCTGGCCTCGAGCCGCTGGAGGTTGGTGAGCAGTGACAGCTGGCTCGGCAGGCGATAGATCTTGTTGTGGCTGATGTCGAGCTCCCTGAGGCGCCTGAGCTCGACGAACGACTGGGCCAGCAGCTCGGGGATCTCGCGGAACTCGTTGGTCGACAGGTCGAGCACCTCCAGCTGCCGCAGGTGGGCGACGAGGAATGAGAAGTAGCTGAGAATGTTGTTGCTCAGGTTGAGCGCGGTCATGCGCCCGAAGCGACGGTCGTCGGTGACGGACAGCTCAGCGGGGATGCTGTGCAGGCCCTTGCGCGCCAGGTTGAGCGCCGGCACGATGAGCGACGTTGAGGCCGACGAGGCCTGGGACGACGGCGCCGACGATGCGGTGTTGCTTCCGCGCAGCGAGCCGTCGGTCTGCTGCCACGCCGACGACGAGGAGGACGAGGAGGACGGAAACGCGAGCGACTCGTCGTCGGTCGAAAGCGACAGCGGGCTCTGGTTCGACCGCGGGGAGTCGGTGAACGACAGCAGCGACTCGCTGGCCTCGGTCATGGGCGACGCCCAGGAGGGCGAGGGCGAAGGCAGCGGCGTGAGCAGCGTGGGCGAGGACGAGCGAATGGCCTGTGCCGAAGGCGATGGACCGGACGGCGATGATGGGCCGAGCTCGTCCCGTGGGCCAAACGTGGCGTCGATGATGAGCGAGGCGTGGTTCAGCGCATCGCGGCACTGATACTGCAGGAAGTAGGAAGACCAGAATTTGGTCTATCGTAATCGATGCGCACGCGGACATACGCATGAACGCACGCACGCAAGTCAGACTCCATCGGTTGTGTGAGGTTAATGGAGTGGGGAGCGTACCAGCAGGGGCGCGATGGTGATGGGCTTGCTCAGCGAATGGCTGTGGCTATGGGCCTCGCTGTAGAGCGGGTTGGTATAGCTCGCGCGGTTGGCGTAGAGGTAGGACCATATGGACACCTGCGCCGCGATTAATCGAATAAATGAAATTAATAAACAAAATACGTGAATAGCATGGCCAGCTGGTCGGATTTTACCGTGCTGTGCACGAGCTTGTGCTTGTGGCGCTTGTAGAAGTTGTCGCCCAAGAACGTGCCAAATCGACCACTAAGAGCGCAACACATGAGGAGATATGAGTGTGTGCGAAGCCCCCCCTCTCTCAAACCATGAACTTTCCCTGTGGTTGGGTGGGCGGACCTGTAGAGGGAGTCCAAGATGAAGAGCAAGTAGCTCTCAGAGAACTGCACCAAGAGAAAGAGTTAGACTCGAAGCCACCACCGGCAGGCCGTATGGCCGCTGGGCGGGTTTGTGTGAAGAATGTCAGTTAAAAAAGGAGGCACGTACCTCGAAGCTGCGCGGGCATTGGCTCCAGAGCTGCCACACGGCGTCCATGAACTGCACAAAGATGTGGGTCATGCTCCCCTTGTCCTTGCTCTTCTTGGTCTCCTTCTTGCCGTGCGTCTTCTTCGTCCTACTCTGGCCAAAGTCGTGCGCTGTCCAACAAGAAGAGAGGTGAGCAGTCGTATGCGTGTACGAGAATTTCCATTCACGAAGAGGCGGGCTCGTACAGAAGCTGATCCACTCCTTCTCGATCAAGGTGCTGAAGCCCTTGAACGTTCGGTAGTAGGGGTCCACGCACAACTAAACGATGTGGTGAGACATCACGGCCGAGTGCGAGTGGATAGCACCGGAGAGGAAGAGGGGCTTAGCGCACCTGAATGAGTGAGGTGATCTGCGGCACGCAGTTCTTGCCGTCGCTGCTCTGTATGACGATCGGTTCGCGGGTCTGCAGGGCGGACACGGCCTTGGCCGTGGCTTCGAGCAGTCTCCGCATGTTGTGAAGCCACCGAGTGGCCTTAAGCGCCTGTCGACACAAAAGGGGAGAGTGAGTGCCTCATCATCGCTGCGGGTTTGGCGGGGAGCGACGTTGCGCACGTACTGGTATCCAGTTTTCTCGATCGTTCGGGATGACGAAGGCGAGTTCGCTGACCACCTTCTTGAGTCGGGCGAAGCTGAGTCCCACCGATGCGGGAGACGGAAGCTCTATGCTGATGACGTTCAGATGGTCCTCGGTGCACACCTCTTCCTTGATCACTGCAATAACAAGAAATAAGCATTCACTCAAGTCACGCACATAAATGCACGCTCGCACGCACGCACAAGAGGGGGGAGAGAGAGAAAGCGTACCGGCAGGGATATCGTCGCTGAGCTCGAGGCCCTCCCAGTAGCTCGCGCCCGCGACGCCGCCCTTCTTCTCCTCGGCCGAGAAGGTGATGTTGAACAGGTGGATGGTAGGGAGGGACCGCACCCGCGCGATATCGGACAGCATCGTGTACTTACTAGACGTGGCCGACCGGAAGATCAGCGCGGTGTCGACGTTGGGGTCCTTCCAACAGAGCGCCGCGATGCGTCTCTCGGCATAGCTGTCCAGGGCGTTGGAGATGGATCTCTGCGGGCCACGTGTTGCGATCAGGGCACACATTCTCGGCTTTTTCCCTCTCAGCGACCAGACACACCGTGTGCGTACCTTGTTCAAAAATGAGGGAAGGATGATGTGCGGCGGATATGATGGGCTGAGCTTGAACTTGGAGTTCTCGACCAATTGCCACTGTTTGTTAATGGACACGACCATCAGCAAAGGCGGAGCCACCGCGAATGGCGACGCGACTTGAAACAAGAAGAGGGAGATGCGACGAACCTGATCCATGGACAGGTGCCATCGCTGGGCCTCGATCCGTGGGTCGTAGATGGGCCAGCCGGCGAGCTCGGCCTCTAGAGGGAATCGCTCCTTGTTCTGGAAGGCAAACAGCTCGGCCAGGCTCAGATGTGAGAGATGCGATCGGAGCTCTCGACGAAGGGTCTTTTGGTCTTCGTACTGCATCAGCCTCTGCTTCTCCGGATGCAGACCCTGCACCCACGAGAGAGCAAAGAGCGAGAAGCGAAAAGCAAAGAACGAAGAACAGGAATGTCAGGCATGCGTGACTACGAGAGGTGGAGAGTAGAGTGCAAAAGGTCCAGATCCCAACCTGCGGTCCCTTGCAGTAAACTTCGAGGCTGCGGAAATCAGCGCACTCGATGAAGAGACACTCCTGGTTGGCGGACACCTCGCTCTCCCGTATGGAGTGGAAAGGGATGGACAGGCTGTCATTGCGATTCTGAGCGTGATGACGAGCGAACAGTAGTTAGCCACGCCAATTGGAGCATCCATGCCGGCAACAAAAGCAACGTCGAGGTGAGGCACCGATGGGTTGCGCCAAAGTAGGCGGTAGTTGGTGATGTACAGCGAGCCCTCGCGTGCGGTCTCGGCTCTACCGCGGAGCAGTATGAGCACGTTGCGTATGCCGGCCTTCAAGTCTAGACATACAAAGAGGGGAGGCACACACAGCGTTCAATACAAATAAACAAGAGATTTGTGGCTCGACAGCGTGTGAAATAGTATACCTTCGCCGGGCAGGAACAGCACCTTGCTCGTGCTCTAGAGGGTAATTTTAACGGTGAGATATGAATCACAATATACTCATATTATTAACCTATCAACGTTAATTAAGATGCAGACCACGATTCGAGCAAAAAGGAAATTTCGAGCCACGAGGACGAGGGGAGGCGTACGCCTTCCTTCACGACCTGCGCGAACATGGTGGCCGGCGAGTGTGGCGCAATGGCGTGGACGAGCTTGGGCGAATCGGTCAACATCGTCATCTGACGCGCTCGCAGGAGCTTGGCCCCGTCGTCTTCCTTGGGCGGCGTGGTCGAGAGGCCTTCACCAGTGGAGCACTCGGTCGAGCTGCTCTCACGCGGCGACGGCAGGGAGACCGTGCTCGGGCCGCTGTTGACGCCCGCGAGCGCGTTCAAGATGTCGATGGGGATGTTGCGTGACGAGAAGGTCGACACTACCTGAACGCCCTCGCTCTCCTTGGGCACGGCCACCGTTGCCCTCGCTTCTCGGCTGCGAAAGGAGAACGGCAGCGGCGGCCGCTTGCGGTGGGGCCCCTCTGACGACGCGGCCGAGATCGAGTCCTCGCCGCCGTCGACTTTGCCCTTGTCCTTTCCCTTCTCCTTGTCGCTCGTGCTGCGCTTGCGTCGTGCCTTGCTGCGAATGAAGCTACCGATCTTCGACATCCGGTCCTCCTCGTCTTCATCGTGGCCGCTGTTGCTGTTGCCGCTGCCGCTGCCGCCGGCGCTCCTGGGCGAAGGCGGGACACCGGCTGCAGCGCCGTCGCCATGGTTGAGGTTGTCGAACGACAGGCGCACGTCTTCGGCCGTGAACTTGCGTCGCGGGTCATTGAGCGACCGCTGCTCCATCTCGGCCTGCAGCGCGGCCATCCACGCCTCCATGGGCTCCTTGGACGCGAAGGTGAGCACGACGCGTCCCTCCGTGGTGAGCAGCTCCACCTGATGCGCCGGCGCTGCCGTCGTGTCTCCCGCAGCGGCGGCGTTCTCCTCGGTCAGCTCGAACATGCGAAGGATACCCGCACAGGGGATGGAACCCTTGGCGTTCGACTCGCCGATCTCGCCGCCCGTATTCTTGCTGGCGTAGTAGAGCTTGGCGCCGTGCTTTTGAAACCACAAGTGCTTGCCGCTCCTCCCGCGCAGCGTGCGCCCCTTCTTCTGGTCCTTGTAGAGCATGCCAGGGACCTGGGCAGGGAGAAGTGAAAAAGGCCATATAAAGAGAGAGAGAGAGGCGGGGCGGGACGGCCGCAAAAAAGACGACGAAAAAGATCGAAAGACGAACGTTAACAACCCCCCCCCCCGATAAACGAATGATTTGATCAAACCGTTTAGGAGAAGAAAGGAAGAAGCTGCCTTACCACAAGGGGTGCGTGAGACTCCATCTTGGCGTAAATGGCCTTCGTTGGCGACTCCCTCCCTGTCGCGTTTGGTTTGTTTGTGGGATAAACGAGCACGCCAAGCCAACAGCTGAAATGAAATGAAATGAAATGAATGACTGCAATGACCGTGCTTTCTTTTTTAATCAATCGTGTCGACTTCTATCCTGATCGCCAATTAAATGGGATCTACTCCCAGGCTCAGTGCGCATTTGCGGGCGTGCGTCCTTTGAAACAAATGATATCTGGCGGATCATTGTCTTGCAGGCCACGCTGATCTCACTGTGAAGCCAACCCACTGCCTAGTGAAGGTTTTTGGTGAGGCGCGCATTGATTGGACCAACCTTGGGGATCTTGTCAGTCACTCTGACACAGTGTGGAGTCCACTCAGTGCCACAGATGATCTCCTTCCCACCGTCGCTCTCATCTTAAATAAAATCACCAAAAACTGCATTGCAGCATGTTGTGTGGCTGCAAGCATAAATGTCAAGAAGACCTCCAACATCACATGCCTACACATTACCAAATCATAGGCTTTATTGTGGTGAAGGAGGTGGGTATCACACATGGGTATCACAGACTCTCCCTACCTTTTTTGTCTTGGCATTACAACACCCAACCGGCTCCCCAACATCTGAATGATGATGGCCACCCCAGCTGGTTTTGTAAAACCATCTTTAACTTCATTTTCACAACACAAAACACAACCCTCCATTTTTTGCACCTCTCCATTGACTTACACTTCACTAAAGTGAGAAATTTTACCTCATCAAAATCAATTTTGTTGTGCTTAACAAACAAGTTACCCCTACCTTAAGATTAGAATTAAATAGATTGTTTCTTGGTCTAAAGCTGTATACCAAGAAAGCTTTAGACCACCAGATAGCACTGCATTCCTGCTGGGAATGAGTGCAGATGCCAGCCATATTAGACCTCTCATTTGATAATAGAGGAGGTTATAATATGAACATGTGCCATTTGGGTAAAGTACTTCTGTTGGCTGGGTGGATAAACTGATGTGCCTCTGGTCAACACTTGTTGTTTCATGATCAACAAGGTATGGTGATGAAAAAGTGCCATCTGTTGTGAATGTGAATATGCATGGGTTCCCCTTAGTCATGTACATGCATTTTTGGGTTAATGAAAAAGTGACATTGTTACTTTTTCTGAACACTCTGTTCTGTGAATGAACAGAATATGAGTAGGTACCCTTTGGGTCATGTACAATAGTACATTTTTAGGGATTGTTATCCAGAGACATTGTTACTTTTCTGAACACTCTGTTCTGGGCAAGCTCAATGCCTTGTCATTGTGTTAACTCTTTTCGTGAAACCTGTACAGGTTAGGATGATTGACATCAGGGTTCAGGTGAGCTGTGGTGGAAGCACCCTTGGCTCGGTGATCACTCCGTATTTAATTTTTCGTACTAAATACTAATTGTCGTAGTTTTTGTAGAGGATGTATGGCCACAGCACTGGAGGTCAAGGGCTTTTGCCTTCTCCTCCAGTGCGTGTCTCACCTCATCTGCCTGGCTTTGCGTGTGCACCTCCACCGTTTTCCAACGCCCCCTTCCCCCCGCACGAGTTCCGATTCGCGAATGGAACGCTGCCGTACCCGCACCGCCCCGTCATGCCCTCGCTCTGGTCCGGAGGCCACCTGCCTTCCACATTTGCACAGCCGACACCGCCTGTCTACGTTCCTGTGACGCCCCCAAAGAGTAACCTTTCCCTTCGAACCTGCTCTACTGAGCCTACCACTGCCGCAGCACGCAATGGTCACTGACATGGCATGGTTCCTGGTGCAGGTGCCGCGAGGGATACCTGGTTCGAGGTGTGGCTGCAACGGAACAGGGAAGCGAACCAAGGCACCACTACAACGAGTGCGGCCGGCGCTAAGGCGGTTTCTGAGTTTGTCTGGAGCACGGAGAACGTGAAGGCGCGCCTGCGCGAGGTGGCAGCGAAGCTGCAAGCCGTCGAGCATGCGGCCGAGGTATCCTTTCCCCCCCCCCTACCTTTACGATAGCCCATCTTGTGTGCAAGCGTCCCACGACACAGCACAAGCAAGTACCCCTCGCGCTCGTGTTGGCTTGTTGGTTTCCTCACTCTCGAGGCCTCGAACGCTTCCTTGACTAGCCGCAAGACATAAGCGCCAAAGAGCACGAGCTAGCACAGCTGATGTCGGTCTTTGAGGACGAGGACGCCTATACTCGGTTCAAAAATCGAATGCTCAAAACGGAGCGCAACAAGGTAAGCAGCAGAGCTGGCCTTTGGGTCTCTCTTGATTGCAGCACACCACCGCACCACCACTACCACCACCATCACACCACCACACACCCACACTACCACCATCACATCACCACAACACCACCCGCTCACTCGCCGTTGTGTGTCCGTGGCTCCCACTTGGCCAGCGCTGGCACAAGCGCAAGAGAGAGAAGCGTCGGCTGGACAAGGCGACCGCGCCGTCAAAGGCCGAGGTCGAACGCAAGGCCGAGGAGATACGCCAGCAGCAGGAGGCCGCTCACCTTGCCGCAGTGGCCGTACGACTGCGCATCTGATGAGTTCGAGTCTCGGCTAGCCCCGGGCTCTCGTTTGCTGACCCGCTTGCCACGCCAGGCCGAGAAGAAGCGGGTGGCCGATAGGATCGAAGGCCGGCAGAAGAGAAAGCACGCAAGGGAGCTCGACTACAAGACCCAAATCGCCGCACGTCTAGAGGTCCTGCTCCGGTTGCGAAGGCTCAAGAAGGGTATCCTTTTATTTATTTAATTATTTAATTGTTATTTGTCCTATCTTGCCTTCTGGCCTGACACAACCGCTATCCTGCCTTCTTGTGGTGCGGTTCAGGCATAACCGAGCCTATCACATACTTTGAGGAGGTCAGACGTGCTCAAGATGAGAAGGAGCGACGACAGGCTGAAGAGCCACAGGAAAGCAAGGAGGAGGCCTCCGTTGTCGTCTGCGACAACAACGAGAGCGGTCACCCGTCCGTGTCCACCAGCAATACGTCGAGCGACGAACGGACAGAGACCGACACCAGCCAGCAGGGAGAGAACAGAGCAAGGGATACAGCAAACGAGAGGGAGGAGAAGCAAGAGTGCGCGGTGGGCGAAGGCGAACCACCGAAGCTCCTAGACGGACAAGACGAGAGGCGGACGCGAAGGAAGCGGAAACCCGAGCCCTCCATCGCTCCTCCCGCGGTGCAAGATATCTACGTGGCCCCCGACTACAAGCAAGCGATGCGAAGCGCAGAGGAGCAGGAAGCGATCAGGTAGGCGGCTACTCTCAGCCTCGCTGCTCCGCCTGCCTGTTGTGTGCTAACTGCGACTGCCCTGTTCAAGGCGCGTGTGGGACGCGTTTGCGGTGCCCAAGGGCACGCCCGGAGCCTCGGCCATTCCGCCCGACGTGCTGCTGGCCGCCCCTCCTTCCCCCTTCGGCGAGGACTGGCTCCGCAGGGACGCGCGAGGCTATACGCAGGTCCATCGCCGCAAGCGCCCACACGCCGCCTCAAGAGAACGAAAAGCAGACAAGCGACGCCGGTGATTACGCCGCCATCACCGGCCATCACCGCCTGTATATTTTGCGCTGGCACAGCCGAAACAAATTACCCGGGGAGGTGGCAGGCTCCGCCGTCTAATGGTACCGCGCCCTCCTCTCGCGGCTGCTGTCGTCGCGCCTTCTGGAGCTCAGCTCTCGGTAAAGCCCATCATCGGGGCCGCGACGATGGCCACGGCGGTGGTAGCGGTCCCTTTCTCGGGCCCGACTGCGACTGCGACTCCGGTCGCGGCTGTCGCTTCGCCGGCGCCGCTTCTCTGGCCTGTGTCGGTCGTCGTCGCGATGACGGCGCTCATGCACGTGTGGCCTGGCGGAGAGCGAGGTGAAGCCATCGTAGTCGCGGCTCATGCTGCGGCTTCGTCGCCTCTTCCCTCCGCTCGACAACGACGAGGACGTCGAGGGCGAGGAGGGAGGAGAGGAAGCGGGCGCATCCGCTGGCCGAGCGTGGAGGAAGCGCGGGACCCGCGCCGACGGCAAACTGGGGGAGGGCATGGAGGCCGGAGGCCGGTGGTAGTTGCACGCGGCGCTCTCCGCCATGGCCGAGCCCAGTTGCGCTGTGAGCTGTTGTCCGGACATGCGCGGCACCGAGATGCGATCAAAGAACTCGCTGTTTGCACAAACAAAGGACCATAAGTCCCGGTGCACCATACACCAGGCAAGCAGGGAGAACGCACTCCCACGAGCCAACGGCCATGATCGCCTTTGAGGCCGCGTGCAGCTGCGCCTTCATCGAATGTGTGGGACGACCCATGGTGCGGTAGTAGGTCGTGAGGCTCTCCCTCCAACCTGCGGCAAACCATCAGTCGGCTGACAGCTTCACTGAAGGGGAGAGGGTGAGGGCGACATACTCTGGTTGTTGGGGCGCCCGATGTTCTTGAGGAAGTACACCTGGAACATGACCAGGCGTCTGCTGACAAGGGTAGCGGTGAAGGTGGAGTCAATCACCTCGGCCGACTGCAGACCGCTCCTGGTGTCGACCAGATAGAGGAAGGGCGCGTCCTGGAGGACCCACCGGGCGTTGCGCACGAACAGCTGGCCCAGAAACTGCTCGGCCACGCCCCCCCAGCTCGCCTTTGCGAGCGTGAGGTTGACCAGCCACTCGCCCAGGTCGGGCGTATGCGCCTTCGACCGAAACAGGGGGCTCGCCACGAACTTGTCCACCGCTTCGTTCGCCATGCGCTCTATCTCCGGGTTTTCGCTTGCGAACGCGAGGAGCATGTGGTGGAAGGAGCAATAGCCCTCCAGAGCGCGCTCCGAGAGGACCTGCGAGTAGTTGACTGGCAGCCTGAGCCTTGAGTAGGACGAAGGGGCTGTCGTGTTGTTCATGAGCGACACCACGAAGGAGTTCATGAGCTTGGGCAGGACCGCCAGCACGATGCGCGCCTGCGTTTGCTGGTCGAGCTGCCGCCCATGCGCCAGCTGGCCTCTGGCGTTGTGGGCGATACTTTCCAGCGTGCCCAGGATGTGCTGCTTAGCGCGGCCAAAGTGGTCTGCGTCGATGGCCAGCGGGAGAAACATCTCGAAGCGCTCCTTCCACACCGACAGCCGCACGCGGTCCTCGGTGAACGCGCGGAGGGATAGCACGTCGAGCGACGTGTTGATGGCCTTGATCCTGTCCTGTCCCGGGAAGCGCTCTAGCAAGACGCCCACCCCCAGCACATCCTCCTCATGCGTGCGCTTGGAGTGGAAGCAGAGGACGCTCTGCCTGCGCTCGAGCAGGCAGTACTCTGTGACGACAGAGCGGATCACCGGAGAGGCGCTGCCCGCCGCGAGCAGGTCCTGTCGAGACCGGAGGAATTGGAGGATATGTAGGAGGCTCTCTACCGGGAGGCGCAGGAGCCAGCACTCCTGGTCCTCGACGTCAAAGACGCTGTCCCAGGCTTCGGCGCCGTTGTCGTCCACCCTTTCCTTTCCCTTATCTGTTGGCTCGCGCTCTGTCATTTCGACTGGAGGGGACCGCGAGAGTGGAACGAACGCATCCTGAAAGGAGGAGTAGCGAGCTAGCGTAAGGCAGTGCCTTGACAAGAATCCAAAACTGCAAGGAAGAGACACCTTCTCGGGAAGGGGAGGGTGGGGCTGGGCGCTGGTGTGCCCGCACTTGGCGCAGGCATAAGAATCCAGCCTCGCCCTAGCATGAGCCACAGCCTCGCCGTCGGAGTGGGCCAGCAGTGTGCCGCCATACTCCTGAGGGACGTTCTCGGCAAACAAGAACCCCTGAAGCTGGAGCAGGATCGACTGCACGCTGCATGGATGGAGTACGGAGTGAGCACGCTGGGCAGGAGCGTGGATTGCAGCGGTACTGGAGGTACCTGTAGGCGGATGACCAGCCTTGGTAGGGCATTGTGCTGGTATGGTTTTTGAGCATGTCGAGGCAGATGTAGGTACCGAACACATTTGGGTGCGGGATGGACTGACACAACCGGACATTGGGTGGTTTGGTTGGGTAATCCTCTGCAAACTCCATCTGCGCGACCTCACAGGTCAGTTCTTGTTCGTCGTGAGGCCACACTGCCACTGGCTCGCTCAATCATGGCGTACAATTATGTGCAGCACCGCCCCTTCGTAGGGTCCTGACAGCGGGCGCAGGTTGCCATGCCAGCTGTGGATCGGGAGGGGGTGCATGTTGGCAACAGAGGCAAACAGCCAACATGTACCAGTGTAGCGTACCAAAAGATGTTGTCCTCGAGCGGAGCTGCGCAGACAGTGCGGCAAGGTTCGGTCTGCAACTCGTGCATATCCCGCAGCAACCTTTCGATGGCCCTCGAGCCTGCCGCCAAGCGTACCGGGTGTGAGGGAGCTTGCATGCTTGCTTGACTTGTTATCGTTGACGCGCAGCTTGTTGCCTTGTGAGTGTGAGGCACGAGGGTTGGTCATTGCGTGTGGGCGCAGCCTTATCAAGCAGACGGAAAAGGCTTATCCAATTCTTCTGCCTTTATTCTAGTCTTTGTGGAACTCGTGCGTCCAGGGCCACGGCACCGTGAGCTCTCTTGTTCTTGTTTTCTTTTTTCGAAATCGTTTCGAAGCTGTTTCTTTTTTTTGGAAAAAGTGACCAAGTGAGCGCTTACGTCAGACGTCGCACCCCGCAGCTGCCGCAGACACGGAAGATGGGCGCAAGAGGGGTCTGCCTATTGCTTCTGGCAAGCCTGCTGGCCGCCACAGTGGTCCTTGCCGCTGGTGTGACGGTCACGCCGAAAGTGGGCACCGTGCAAGAGCGCAAATTGGTGAAGGACAATCCCACTGCGCGGGGCATAGTCAATCAACACAAGAAGTATAGCGTTGAGCAGGCGTCCGTAAAGAACTTTGAGAACCCCACCCTCGTCTATGTCACTCCTTGGTACTCCCATTTCCTTCTTCCCATTATCAATTCCCTAAAAATCTCGGTTCAAACGTGTGATGACTGTCTCTTCCTCCGCGTAGGAACTCGCGTGGCTACCAGATGGCAAAGGTCTTCAATGCCAAGTTCACGTATGTGTCGCCCGTCTGGTATCAGATTAAGTGTACGTAGCCAGTCCACGCACGCGCCAGAACCACCCGCGGATGGCCTCAAAGTGTGCTCGCGTGTGCGCGCCGAGCATCGTGTGCGCGTTCTGTTCTTGACTTGTTCGAGCTGACTTGGTGGGATGCGCGCCAGTCGACCGCGGGGAGAAGAAGGTGCAGCTCACCGGACGGCACGACGTCGACCAAGGCTGGCTGAAGGACGTGCGGGATGTAGTAGAGAACGCAACGGCGCCGCTGATCGTACCACGATTCATGTTCCACGGCTGGTTGCTGGAGGACTACCAGCAGCTGTTTGCCGAGCAGGCCCTCATCAATCAGCTCATTGCCACGCTGGTCAGAGAGTGCGTGTACGTGCATCGTCTCGCTTTGCTCTCTCTCTCTCTCTCTCTCTCAAACCACACATACGACATGCACGGATGACTCATTTGTTGCCCATGTTCCTGCCCATGTCGGCGTTCACGTCCACGCGAGCAGAGCCCAGAATTTCGATGGCCTAGTGCTGGAGCACAACTTCGTTCTCAATTCACAGATCTCTCCGTTCATCATCGGCCTCGCTAACGAGCTGCACGAGCTCAACAAGAAGATCATTCTCGTTCTTCCGGTATCTGTTTTTCCTTCTTCAAGTGTTCCTGCCCTGGCCACCTTCTGACGATACATTCCCAAGTCGGAAAAGGGCAATGCAAACGGAGTGAACAGCTTGACATCGTCAGTGTTCGTGTGGTTAGCCGAGTACATAGACGGCTTCTCATTGATGACCTACGACTTCTCCTCCCCGCAACGGTACCACTCCGTTCACGTTGTTTTTTGTATTTATGATGTTGACGAGACAAAAACAATATATTATGATTTGTCTTATCATTTTAATGAGTGCGCCACGCCACGGTTCAAACGCGTACAACGCTGTGATTGCTCTGATGTCTCATGATCAAACCTCATCGACTCGAGGTCGACAGGCCCGGCCCGACTGCGCCGCTGTCATGGGTGACGCAGAACGTGCTTCGACTGCTGCCGCCAGACCATCGCACCAGCGGCAATCAGTTGGGACACAAGATCCTCATGGGCATCAACTTCTACGGCTATGAGGTGCCCCTTCCCCAAACCACTTCGTACATGGACTGTAGTCATGCGTGCGTTGCGATGGCGCGATCTTAACGAGAGCCACGATGGCTGCCGTACAGTATTGGCAGCAGAATGCGCAGGCCGTCATCGGATCGCGCTATATCAAGATACTGGCCTCCTACAAGCCCAAGCTGGTGTGGCACCCGGCACATCACGAGCATTCCTTCGCGTACTTGAAGGGCATGGAGAAGCACACCGTCTATTACCCAACGCTCAAGGTCCCACACCCCTTCTCCTTACCCATGTGCTCTGTTCTTGTTCTCACTCATGCTTTGTCGTGTGCCTGCGTGCGTCGCCCACAGTCTATCAGCGACAAGCTGGACTTGGCACGAAGTCTAGGCGTGGGCATCTCCATATGGGAGATCGGTCAGGGCCTCGACTACTTCTACGACTTGCTCTGAAGGCCCACACGCACACATAACAGGCTTCAAGGAGGCTCCAAGACAAGCCACTGCCAAGCAGGCGACCATCAAGCGAAGGAGGAAAGCGCTTCTTCCTTCTTTTCTTTCCCCAGGCTACAGCCATTGCCTGCTAGCCTTTGCCTTACCCTCCTGCTCCTGCCTCCCTGCGCTGCAACATGTAACACGTCACTCACCACATGCCTTTTCGACTCGGGCTGTCGCTTCCGCGCTCTTGTGCCCTGCCTTGACGCGTTTTGACGATACGGCGCACCACGGGCGGTTCGTTTTCCATATCAATCTTGACCTCGTACTTCGCCATCATCTCGAGCGCGGCCTTGCTGTGGCCTATGTCATTGAACTGCTCCGTGGCGTCTTGGCCTGAACCACTCGTTACGCGTCAGTTTGGGAATCGCCCACCTCGGGATGGGAACACACCGGCGTGCTCCAGAAGGATGTCGCAACCCCCGGGATGCTCGTCCAGGAAGCGGGTAATATCGTAGGTTTTGTCTTGTATCTTGATTCGCACACCTGCGTTCGTCTCATTGAGTGAGCTATCTTCGAAGAGTTGATGACCGGATCAAAGGAAGCAGTTTGGCCCACCGTTCTCTCGAGTGGTGAAGTTGGCTAGGTTGGCCTGGTCGGCCCGCTGGCTGGCCTTACTGTAGAACTGCTGCTTCACCGGACCAGGCCTGTGCTCGATCGCCACCAGTGCATGAGAGCGAGAAAGGCAAGGGAGATAAGAGAAGAGTGGTGGGCTGTAATGCCTACCCGAGCTCTGTGTCGTTGCCAAAGTGGGAGCGGTAGTGAGCCCGCCACAGAGAGTCGCTCTCGGCCAGCTCCCTCCAGGTACGATTGACCAGCGGGCACACATGGCCAAGATCCAGTTCGTCCAGGAAGCTGAACACATGGACTACATGCTGATGGTGAGGTGAGCCGTCAGTAGCCGCCGCAGAGCCACGTCATCGTTGGCGAACCTCTGGTGGTAGAAGGTCAAACACCGAAGTACTACTGATGGGCTCGTCGGCGTATGGGTGACTGTAGGTGCCGCACGCAGCGCGAGTACTAGGACCAGCCCACCAATTTATCAACCAAGACAAGGAAGGACAGCTTGACGTCATGGTGAGAAGGCAAACGCTGTTGATCGCCCAGTTTTTATGATTTATTTAACAGAAGAGTAAGGCGGTTAACCAAAAAGGCTTCCGCAGCTTGTTCGCACCTGTAGAGCTGTTTTGCAAATACAGGAAACGATCTCTCTCTTGCCACGTCATTTAAGCAGACTTACCTTGTCTAAAATGCTGGTTATACCTGAATATTTACTCCTCGCCATCTTTTGGCTAAGGCGCTACTTTGGCACATGCAAGTCTATACCAAGATATATATGACTCTCTAGTTGCTATAAATCACTGTTCTCTACATCCACTTGCTCATACACTTCAATGTGCAACAAGAACTATTTCCAATGAAGGTAAGTAGGCTGTGGGGTGGTGGTGGTGGTGGTGTTGTGGTGGTCAGGTGATGGTGGTAAGGTGGTGGTGGTGGTCAGGTGGTGGTGGTGAGGTTATGTAGTGGTGATAATTTACCACACCAAAGGTTAACTACATGGCAATGCTAGCAACAGCAAAAGCAAAGCAGTGTAGGCTACAATCAGCAACACCAGCTGCATCTCCCACTTGGGCCAGATCTGGGAGTGTGGCAAGCACCTTAACCTCCCTGACAAGACTGTTGTCATCCACCTGCTTTTGTTCTCTCCCCTTCCCAGCTCAACCAAGCAGCAGCCTCTACCAGACAATGATGAGGATCTGTGAAACCCTTTTGCCTCATCTCTCCTGCTAATAAAGAGACTGGGCCACTTCTCTTAAATATCGTGGGTGGCCACTCCCCTGACCCGTTCACCATCTAGTGGTCGGGGACTAGTGTGTGGCCGCTGCTGGGGATCTGGTGTTTGGGCTTCCGGTGGGTTCGTTTCTCCGAGTGCGTAGCGACCCGGGGGTGTTTGCCTCCGGGTTGTTTGCTGTCAAGGAGACCAACTTCGGCGTTCGTCAAATTACGACGTGGTGGGCGGCAACGAACAAAACCCTCCCTCCGCCACCTGCGGGTGAGTTCAAACCAAAGCTGCCAACCGCCGAGCAAGGGAAGCAAGCCCGTCAGACGACCAACGCACTTTGCATCCAAACATAACCACAAGGTATGAGCCTTCCCCTTCGCTGCTCTTCATCGTCGTCTTCGTGTTTAGCAGTTTCAAGAAAAGAGCGAAAGCGAAGTCGATGCTGAGGCCCAGATGAACCAACCGAGACTACGGCTGCTGATACGTCTCTGTACTTGTGCAGATGAGCGGAGCCGACGAAAGCGAGGAAGTTGATCGCCATGTGTTGAAGAGATACGAAGTCGGCCAGAAGCTTGGCAAGGGGGTGCGTACGACTTGATTTTGGTTTGGCCTGGTGGTTCCCGTTCAAATCATCTGAACAATGCAACGTAGAAATGGGCTCATTCAGATTTGTGGCGTTGCCTGGGATTTTTTGAAGGAGAAATTGACAGTCTTCTCTCAATCTTGTAAACTTACAGGCGTACGGCATCGTATGGAAGTCGGTGGACAAGAAGACGAAGGAAACTGTGGCTCTGAAGAAGATCTTCGATGCCTTCCAGAATGACACCGACGCCCAGCGCACCTTCAGAGAAATCATGTTCCTCCAGGTATGCACGGCCAGCACGCGGCCAAGCATGCTTCCAATTTCCGAGTTCTCAAGGACACAAATCTCACTCTACGCGCAGGAACTAGAGCATGAGAACATCATCGGCTTGCAGAATGTAATGAAGGCCGAGAACGACAAGGACATCTACCTCGTCTTCGAATACATGGGTATGCTGGCTTCCTTCACGCACGAGCCCTGCTTGTCCGTCCTTTCCAATGTGTTCCTCTTGCGCATATGCCTCGACTTATGTCGCGCTCGCCCACCCCACGCAGAGACGGACCTTCACGCCGTGATCCGAGCGAACATCCTCGAGGACATCCACAAGCAGTACATCATCTACCAGCTGCTCAAGTCCCTCAAGTACATGCACTCGGCCAACGGTAAGTGATCTCCCGAGTCCATCTTGACAGGCCCAAGACCCGAGGCTCACCCCATCTCCTCTTCTTTTGGTGTGTCGGACTGCAGTGCTCCACAGAGACTTGAAGCCTTCGAACATTCTCCTGAACAGCGACTGCTTGGTCAAGGTGGCCGACTTCGGTCTCGCCCGCTCCATCAAGGCTCTCGAGGAGAACAAGGAAGAGAACCAGGTCAGTGTTCTCTCTCTCTCTCTCGTTGTGTGTGTGTGTGTGTGTGTGTGTGTGTGTGTGTGTGTGTGTGTGTGCGTGTGCGTGCGTGTGCGTGTGTGCGTGCCCGCGGGCGCTCCTGGCCGCTTGCGCATTCCTTGACCATTCTCCACGCACATACCAAAACGCAGGTGTTGACGGACTACGTGGCCACGCGTTGGTACAGAGCGCCCGAGATCCTGCTGGGCTCGACCAAGTACACAAAGGGCGTCGACATGTGGAGCGTGGGCTGCATCATGGGCGAGCTGCTGCTGGGCAAACCCCTCTTCCCGGGCAACTCCACCATGAACCAGCTCGACAGGGTGATCGAGGTGACCGGCCGTCCCTCGACCGAGGACATCGAAGGCGTGCAGTCGCCCTTCGCCCTCACTATCCTCGAGTCGCTGCCGCCCTCGACCCCGAGGTCGCTCTCCGAGATCTTCCCCAAGGCCACCGAGGAGGCCCGCGACCTGCTGAGAAAGCTGCTGATGTTCAACCCCGAGAAGCGCATCACCGCCGACGTACGTGCAGGCGCCCTCTTTGAAGGTGCAAGCAACACCAGGCCTGACCCGCCACCTCTCACTGCAGGACGCCCTCAAGCACCCGTGGCTGTCGCAGTTCCACAACGAGGCCGAGGAGGCCGTCCACACGGGCATCATCGGTGTGTGGGCGAGAAGCCATCCCCCATCTCCCGCCCGTTTGATGTGGTGGCGTGGCTCACGTGGCTCCTCTCTGTGTGTGCAGAGTTAATCATCGATGACAACAAGAAGTACCCCATCGCTGAGTACAGAAGCACTCTATACAACGACATCAAGAAGAAGAGGAAGGAGAGGAGGCGTAGGGCCAAGCTCCTCAAGAAGGGTGAGTGTCTCTCCCCCCTCACTCCGCGCGCTCTTTTGGCGCAGTTAACCAGTAACGCTTAACCCCGATTTCCTTCACAGAGAAAACCGACCAGGCCAAGGTGGTCAAGTCGGAGGAGAAGAAGGAGAAGCGAGGTAGCAAGATCCTGAAGAAGAGCGAGGAGAAGAAGGAGAAGAGGAGCAGCAAGATTTTGGGCAAGCGGGAGGGCAGCAAGAGGGAGAGCCGAAAGGACAAGAGCGCTTGAACAAAACCCTCCGCTCCCCATGCAACACCAAGGGCGGACAGGCAAGCGTACCGCCACGCTTGCACATTCGTTTTTGCCTGGCGCCACACTTGTTGTGTAGAATAAAAAATGTAGCAGCACAGAGAAGACAGCTGCTGAGATGCTAACAGCAAGGCACGCCCATCCCGTTGTTTTTGGAGATA
>JANDJZ010000343.1:0-43364 GCA_027943245.1 Acanthamoeba sp. SK_2022b
CGTGCAAACACAATAGCTTCAGTTGCTTGCTGGTGAGCTACAGGCGCGTCTGCGTGTGGCGTCGCACCCCGATGCATCGAGTTTGCCGATGTCGCCCGTGTGGAACCAGCCGTCGACCAGAACTTGCTTTGTCAGGGCCTCGTCCTATCAGCCACACGCGCCGCCGACCGTCAGCACACAAGCGAGCACACTACACATAAATGCACGACAGACGGCGACGCCAGGGCACGCGCGGGTGGGGGGGGGGAACCTTGAAGTATTCGGTGAAGAGGTGCGGGCCCCGGGCGAGGATCTCGCCGTCGTCGGCCAGCTTGACCTCGCATTCGGGCAGGGCCTCGCCCACCGGGAGCAGGCCCAGCCGGTCCTCCTCGGCGACCTCGCCCTGGCCGGGCCCGGCGGCGGCTCCAGCTGCGGGGAGCGTCCACGTCAGCAGGCCGCAGGTCTCGGCCTGGCCGTAGCAGTGGACCAGCCGCACGCCCAGTCCCGCGAAGAAGTCGAACACCGCCCGCGCCGCTGCCGTATCGGAATGTATTGCGTCGTTCGGGGGTGAGCGAGAGTGAGCGCAGAGGGGATTTGGGGGAGGAGGGGTGATCGAGAGGGCACATACCGGGCTGGGCGTTGCCGCCGACGAGGGCGTGGCGCACGCGGCCGCACCCGAGCTGCTTGCGCACTTGGTCGAGGACGCGCGGGGCCAGCCCGGCGACTCCCGCGGCCGGCAGGCTGTCCCGCATCGCCTGTTTGGCCGAACCAGACCCGGGACGTCAACGCCTTGGGATTGGGGGGGGGAGAGAGGGAGGGAGGGAGAGAGTGCAGCGAGAGGGAGGGCGCACGTGAAATGAGGTCAGCCAGAAATCGGGCGGGGCCGATATGATCGTCGGCTGCACCTCCCTGATGCAGCCGTGCAGCATCGTCGCCTGCGTGAGGTGTGTGTGGGGGGGGCACGCGCGTGAGCCAACCGACAAGTGATACAAAAGGCCGCGGGGGAGGAGGGGTCGGCAGCGACGTACGTCGGGAACGTAGAATACAGACATGCCGGTGAGGATGGGCACGTGAAGGGCGAGGAGCTGTTCGCTGATCTGGGCGGTGGAGAGGAACGACACGTAGCAGTCGTCGCCGGTGACGCCGAGCGAGTGGGCCACGCGGCGGGCAGTCCACAGGAGGCTCGCGTGGGACAGCACCACGCCCTTGCCCCGCGGCGGCGACGAGGGCGAGGACGACGAGTCGGAGCCCCCCGTGGACTCGGTGCCCGGCGTGTACACAATACAGGCCGTGTCCGTCAACGCGATCTCTGAACACGCGCCACACACACACACACACACACACACACACACACACACACACACACACACACACACACACAACAAATCTGTGTGAGATACGACACGACACGCGTGACGTGCGCATGTTTCCTACCTTTGGTGCGCTTGTCGAGCTCGGCGTCGAGGGCGTCGATGATCGAATCGCGGCAGCCCTTGAGTCGCTCGCCCGCGCGCGAGAAGATGCGCCACGTGAGCACGGAGCCGTCCGGCTGCTCGAGGCCCGCGTTGCCGGGCTCCTTGACGATGACCAGCCGCAGGTGCGGGAAGGCCTTGAGCTCCGCCCGCACCTTCTTCCACTGGCTCTGCTTCTCGAGCAGCAGGAACGGCGCCTCCGACCGCTCCAGTATGCGCAGCAGCTCGGTCCTGCGCCGTCGATTACGCTGTGTCAGTCGGGGGAGGGGTGGGCGGGATAACGCGTCGACGAGGTCGTACGTGTTGTAGCTGTGCCCGATGCAGGGGATGGCGCCCACGGCCATGGCCGCGAGGCTAAATATGTTCCACTCGGGCCTACACAGGGGCGCGCGAGAAAGACATGATGTTCAGTGAACGCAGCTGGCTTGCGGAGCCACACGCAATCCCGCAGCACGCGAGACGACGCGGTACCTGGTGGCGCTCTTGCCAAAGATGCAAATGCGGTCGCCCGGCTTGAGTCCAAACGAGATCATGGCCCGCGCGGCCCGGCACACCATGTATCGGTACTGGCCCCACGTCTTGCGTCGCCAGAACTCCTCGCGCCTATCCGAACACACACGACACGACAGCACACTGTGAGGGATTGACGCAGCGGGGAGAGCGTGAGGCGAAGGGGGAGGGGGTACCGGACGGAGAAGGCGTGTTGCTCGGGATGCTCGGCGCAGCGGTCGAAGAAGTAGTGCACCACGCTCGTGGCCTGCTCCACTGTATGCGCGTGCGTGCGTGTGAATGGCGGCTCGCGATCGGCGATCCAGCCAAAGGGGATTAGGGGGGGGGTGAGGGGAGTACCCGGCGTGCACACGGGGGGCGCGGCGGGCGGGGCGTTGCGGTGGTGGATGTGCGAGCCCGTGTCCGCCAGCTTGGACTCCTCCGTCACGGGGATGTGGACTCTCGGCGTAAGCAACTGTTCGCGTCAAACGCGTGCGCGCGTGCATTTACACGCCCGTTAGCTGAGTCGCGGCCTCGTGAAGAGATGGGTGGCGATGAGAGAAGCGGCTGGGCGGGAGGAGAGCGAGTACGATCTTGAAATTGCTCGAGGTGTGGTTGACAAAGTGGGCCAAGTAGGTGAGCATGGACGGCTCGTCGGGCAGGGCCGGGTCGTCGTTAAAGTCGGACGCGTCCAACAGGCGCGGTATCCCGAGGTGACGCTCCGCCGCGGCGAACGCCATCTCCAGAATCGACTCTGCCGGTTTTGGCTGCGCGATCCACCAAGATGAGCACCGGTGAACAACCAAGTAAATTATAACTACACACATACATTAAACGAACAAAGAAATCGATGCCAAACAACTCACGAACGCACGGACCTGATTGGCCAACGCAAAGTTGAGCGAATCGGGCTCGAGGGCGTGGACCAACGCACAGAACGTTCGGCCGTCGCGCCAACTGCAGCAGG
Organism: Acanthamoeba sp. SK_2022b; assembly: GCA_027943245.1. NCBI lineage: Eukaryota > Discosea > Longamoebia > Acanthamoebidae > Acanthamoeba > Acanthamoeba sp. SK_2022b. Next base: position 2,908 of record JANDJZ010000343.1, read on the forward strand.
CAAAAGTGAGAACGAAATGAGCGAAAAGAAATAAATAAATGTTTGGCAGGTTTAAGGAAATGTCGAAGAGCGATAACGGGGAAAGGCAAGAGTGGAGGGACCTGTCTTTGAAATCGTCCGCTTTAACGTTGTAGCCGGAGAGCTTGTCGTTCACCCACCGCAGCGTTCTCCCCTTGTAAGCTTCCGTTTCTGCGTGTGCCCCCCCCCCCGCGCCATGCGTGAGTCACCGCACACCAGCCAGTCGCCACACTCGCACAAAGGGGCGTGTTGCGCGTACTGGAATCGAGGGACCCGGTGGTGATGCCGACAGCCGCGTGGTTGAGGTGATACGCCCGAATCAGGTTCCACATGAGCTCCAGCACGGAGTCCACCTGCGCCTCCACCAGGTCTGCAGCCCCTCCCCAGCCACCGTCAGACATTGGTAAGGGAGAGGAGGCTGCAGCGCCCTATCATTCGGCGCGGCGTTGCATAAGGGAGAGGGAAGAGGACGTCGTACGCTCTTTGGTGATGCCGACGACGGGCACGCCATCCCTCTTGATGGCGTCGAGAAGGAGGGTCATGTTGGCCATCTTCAGGAACCTATTCAGACACACACGCACACACCATGGATATAACCACGGCCGTGAGTGAAGGCCCCAACCCGTGGCGCATGGCTGCGCGAAAGGGGAGAAGCAAACGAGAGAGAGAGAGAGAGAGCACCGTTTGTTTCCGGGCTTGCGGTTGACGCCGCTGACGGTCTTGTGGCTGACGACCTCCCAGAGGTCGATGAGGGTGATGCCATCGCCCACATCGGTTGTCCAGTCATCTATCTTGAGGCCCCGCTGCTGCAGCTTCAGGTTGCACCAGCGCGTAAACACCTGGCGGGTAGTGCGAGTCAGCATGCGAGTAGCGTGATGGCTTATGTTTTTACAACCCCATCACGTTTATTGAAAACAAATACACAATAGAAAGCGGTTAATGACCAATAAAAATAATAATAATGCAGGTGCGTGGTGATCAAGACCAGGCTTGGTGTAGGAATTAAAAAAGTTGTGGCCAACACAAAGGCGCTGAGGCAGGGGCAGAATAATAATAAAAAAGAGCACATAAATAAATAAGACTTAATCACAAGGGGGGCTAACGGGTAACTGCGATTAATGGTTTCACAATTCAAAAAGACTCGTGAAAGGATGGGCTTGGAGGGGTCATACCCGCACGCGCATCTGGCGGCCTGCTTCTGAACTCATTTGAGGTTTGTGTTAGCGTGTAAACGAGCGGCGTCTGGTTCGGCCGGCCGTTTCGAGAAGAGGCGCAAAGAGGCTCAACAACGATAGCTCACGCTGGAAGCTACTGTACGAAATAGCTTTTACTGGTAATCGCAGGCCCTTTCTCCCGCGTGCCTTCCTTGGCTCTCAACCTGGTTGTTGTTGTTTAAGTTTTTTCTTTGGTATTTTTAATTATTAATACTTATTGAAATTGCACGACCGGCACAACCCAACAACGCAAACAACCTCTCGTTCTACGACCAAGAAGGGGTCTTGGGGTAATGGAGTCTCTCTTTTTTTTTTGACCTCTTCTTTCTAGCTATTTACACTCATGAGAGGAAGGATCGGTGGGCGAGGGCGCGAGAGTGGAGCTGACGTTGAGTGTCGCCTTGTCATTCGCTCCTCGAGAGGGGGGGGGGAGTGAAGAAGCACGCAGTCTGATCGCGTGGAGGAGGGAGAAAGCACGAGTCTACTGCGGGGGGTAGTAGTACTCGCCGCTGCCGGCCAGCTCTGGCTGGTAGTGGCCGCCAGTGTCCTCGCCGTACCAGCCAGCTTCGCTTTCGTAGTCGTCGAGCAGCTCGCCCCAATCCTGATCGTTCTGGTAGTTGTCGAAGGCGTCGCCCATCATGTTGTCCTCGAAGTTGATCATAAGACTGAAGAAGGCCTTCCACGTTCCGAGAGCCTTGCGCATAGAGCCGTTCTGGAACAGGTAGTAGTTCTGCGCCGCGTGCTTCCACGCCCCGCATTGGTCGTCATCTTCGCTGATGGTTCGCCATTTTCGACAGACGAGCGCGAGCCGCGCCAATTGGATGTAGTTGTCGCCCAACTGCTCAAAGATTTGTGCGAGCACCTTGTCAGGCAGCGTGTTGATGATGTTGGGGCCCGTGATGACCTCTGGCTCTCTCGAGGTCTGCGGTGGCTGACGCCGCCAGGAGTTTGTTGGGGTGTAGTGGGGAGGGCCGCCGAGGGACAGAGAGGTCATCGAGGGCAAGATCTCGTCCGTTGAAGAGGCAGTTGGCCCACTGCCGTGGATGAACCAGCACGAGTCACCACGGCTACAGCGATTTTGGAGGTAGAATTTACACACCACATTCCTCTGCCACTGACCCTCACCTCCTCCTCCTCCTCCTCCTCCTCCTCCTCTTCCCCTTCCTCTTCCCCCACCATTCTCACCGTGGTCGTAGCCTCCGTAGTGCCCTCCACCGTACATGATGTTACGCGCAATCAATGAACACTTGTGGACAAGAAACATTTTTTATTGTTTTTTTTCTTCTTTCCTGTCGGGAAAAAATAGAACAAAAAAAAAAAAAAAAAACAATTACTAATTGGTAAATTGCAAGCCAGGCTGGTAACGTGGGTGGCCCAACAGGTGATGGAGGCGCGCGTCGTGCCTGACACAGAAGAAAAGATGAGTAAAGGGGCTTCATTGCCCTCGCTGGTAGAAGGGGGAACGTGGGCCCTTCCGCCATTCGGTATCACGCAGACAGAGGAACATGGGCAAGTTGAAGATGCATCCCAACGCCTTCAACGCCTTCAGAACACTTTATCATCTTCTGCGACGCTCTGCCCCACGTCTAACAGCGCCTCAGACGGGTGCGGTTGCCACGCCCTTTCATTTTCATTTTCATTTTCATTTATTTGTTTTATTGATCCTTCTGACTGGTACTCGAACTCGTTTGCTCTCTGTGGCTTCCGACAATTAAGGACTGAGGTGGCACTGAGCGGTGGAGGAAGTTGCTTCGACGACGACGCCATCACAGGTTCGCTGTTTCCACTAGTGTCGCTACAACCCACCACATGAGGCCGCATATCTGTCCTTTCACAGTCTCACGCGTGTGGTGGGCGCGCGATCTTGGTCTTGCAGGGGTGTCGCCCAAGCCCCTTAGGCGCAAAAAGAAGAAGGAGCGCAAGAAGGCCGAGTCCAAGAGCGACGCTGCAGCTACCACGGCAGAGGCGCCGGTTGCCGTTACCGCAATCCACGATCACACCTCGCAGCAGCAGCAAAGGGGTAAGAAGAAGTCGGAGCGCAAGAAGCGCGATGAGGTCCAGGCGAGCAGTGTCGAGGTCGATGCAGCCAACGTTCCCACTACCGACGTCGACGCCAACACCGAAGCGACCTCCGCGGCCTTCCCCGGTCCCACCGCTGCCACGAGCACCACCGCCAACGTCAGCGGTGGAGGCAAAAAGAAGAGCAAGGACAAGCAGCGCGCCTTGAAGCAGGGCCGTCACCAGCGACATCAGCGACAGGTGGGCGACAATGCCAATGCCGACGCGGATGCGGATGACGATGGGCAAGACCCAGTTGTTGCCACAGAAGGCACGGGCGGTGGCGGCAGCGCCGCTGGTATCGAGTGGCGGCGGATACGGAAGCGGGGCGGGTCGCTCGAGATGCTGCCCAGCGAGCGAAGGAGCCGCGAGCTGCGCATGAGCGGCATCGACGAGGCCATGCTGCGCAGCATTCTCGGGGACTACTACGACAACGACAAAGACAAAGGCGTCGGCAACGACGTCAGCCTCGATGCCGGCAACGTCGAAACGAGCGAGGCGGCCTCGGCGCGCCTCACGCACGGAAAGGGCGACAATGACGGCGAGGGAAACGGTGAAGACGAACTTCGAAGTGAAGCGAAGGCGAGGCAGAAGCGGAAGCAGAAGCTATCCAGCAAGAGCGACGACGACATGAGCCGCACCTACATCTACGTCGGCGCGCTGTCGCCCGGCGGCAAGAAAAAGGCCACTGTTGGCACCAAGAAGCGCGGTAAGGTCGAGAGCACGTTGTCATCATCGCCGCCGACCTCGACCTCGCCGCTGACCTCGACCACGACATCGCCGCTAGCCTCGACCTCACCACCAACATCAACATCGACCTCGCCGCCAACATCATCATCGACATCGCCGCCAACATCAACATCGACCTCGACGCAGCACGGGTTCATTCGGAAGCTGAGGAACGACGCGCTGAGCCGATCGCTCGATCTCATTCCCAATATCTTTACCCAAAAGCCCGCCTCTGTGACCCTGGTCCCGCCGGCCGACGCCATCGAGGCGCCGCCGACGGAAGCTTCCACCACCACCATCACCACCATCACCACCTCCTCCTCCAGCAGCAACAGCAGCACGCCGGCGTCGGACAAGCGGGCCACCAAGAAGCGCGCGGCTTCGCTGGGTCGGTCGGCCACGACCGAGTCGCTGGCTCCTCACCATCATCACACGAAGACGCCGCCCAAGGACGAGGTCGCCTCCGACGACGTGGCCAGGCAGACGCCGCAGGAGCAGCACCAGCAGCGCAAGAAGGACCGCAAGAAGCGCAAGAAATCGCAGACGGAGAGCGAGCTGCACGCCATCGAACTCAAGGCCTCCGTTGTTGCCGACATCGCCGGCAGTCCCCGCAAGGCCGTCGACGGCCAGGACGGCGTCAGTATCGTAATCGTCGCCCCTGTCGCCAACAACACCGAGCACGAGGGCCCGCCGGCGCTCGCTGTCGGCCTGAACGCCAGCGTGGGCGGCGCGAGCCCCAAGCCGACCCGCCCCAAGTCGGCCATGGAGAAGGGCAAGAAGTCCCTTGTCGCGGCGAGCGACCCGACCGGCGGCATCAGGCGGCGCAGCTCCTACGACCGCGCCATGGCGGCCCCATGTGCCGACCCGGCTCTCCCGGCGGAGGCCATCAGTCCCGGGACCGAAGCGCCGCTGCCCACGCCACAGCCGACGCAGACAGCGACGCTACCGCCGCCGCCTCTGTCGTCGTCTTCGCCCGAGAGTGGGGGGCAGCAAACGCCGTCGTCTCCGCCGACGTCGCCACACGCCGCCACGAAGGAGAAGCGCCGTCGCTCGGGGTCGGCCAAGGAGGGCGCCGGAGCCAAGCTCAAGGCGATGCCCAAGAAGGCGTCGGCATCGATGGCCACGCTGCCCACTGCCGACGGCCTGTCGTTGGCGTCGCCCGTGCCGCCTCCGCTGCTGGCGACGTCGGCGTCGGGGGTGATGGCGTCGCGCCCGTCGCCCGAGGCGTTGCGGCTGCCCCTGGCCAACCTCGAGGCCCTCCGCGCGATCAACGCCGACGGCGAGGAGGGCGGCTGCGCGGACTGCGCGGCTCAGCGGCTGACGACCACCAAGCGCATCATGGTGGCCTCCTCCCCGTCGACCTCGACCTCGCCAACGTCGACGGCCCTCGGGCCGCTCACGAAGAACGTCGACAGCGGCAACAACGCCGGCGGCGACGACGACAACAGCGACGAGCCGTCGCTCGAGGACTCGTACGGGGTCTACCTGATGAAGCGCATGAAGCACCGCAAGAAGCGGAAGAAGCGGAAGAAGCAGCAAAAGGCCGCGGGCAAGCGCGCTAGCGGTGCCGAGGGCCTTCACGGCGAACACGAGAACGAACACGAGAACGAGGACGACAACGACAACGACGAGGAGAAGGAAGAGGAGGACCGGCTCTTCTTTGCGCATCTCAAGAACGGGTTCGAGCGACACTACCGCACCACCGACCCGCTGCTGCCCTCGTCCCTGCAGCTCAACGCCGACGCCGTAGTCTCGACTGAGGTACTGTTTTTTTTTTTTTTTGAATTTCGTTTCCTCTAATTTTCTTGTATTTTGATTTTGTTTATTCCAATTGTTTTTCACCCGATTGGGCGGCGTAGGCCCAGCTGGGCGAGTCCCCATCGACCATCATCAGCAGCAGCGTCAAGAAGAAGAAGAAAAAGAAGAAGCTCCGCGTCAAGATGGCGGTCGCGGAGGACCAGCATCGGCTCGGGGAGGAGGAGCACGAGGACGACGACAGGGACGGCGATGGCGACGCCAATGGTCGGAGGAAGGACCGGCAGAGGTCGTCGCGATCCATCTCCGGGTACGCTCGCTCCCCCACTGGTTGCGGCCTCTCTCTCTCTCTCTCTCTCTCCACTCGCACGCACGCATGCATGTGAGAGATTGGCGCACGCGGCGCATCCACACGCACGCATGCACGCTCTTTTCTCGAGCACGTAAATCAACGCTCACGGCGCACACACCACGCGTGCAGAGCCATTATCACCCTCCTCCTCTTCCTCCTCATCACACTCATAGCCGCTGCCATTGCCGCGCTTTGCCACCGCCCACCCCACCTCCGCTTGCTCCTCCCGCACCACTTCCCTCTCCTCCCCCTCCTCCTCCTCGTCGTCGGGGTGGTGGTTGTGGTTGTGGCGTGGCTGGTGCTCCACTGGTTGGCCTTCCTCCGTTCTAACCCCCCCCCCTCCTCTCTCTCTCTCTCTCTCTCGTCTCACGACCCGCAACGACACGAGCAGGCAGTTTGGGGAGGGATCGGGGTCGCGGCGGCTGGGGGCCCCGCGGCGGAGCCTTTCGGACACCAACCTGCGGGCGACGTACCTGGCCGAGCGGCGGCAGAAGGAGGAGGAGGAGGAGGCGGCGGCGACGGGGGGCGAGGGGGCCGCGGAGGACCTCAAGGCGAAGCGCCGGCGGCTGCGACGCAGTCGGTCGATCAACCTGCTCGACCTCTACAAGCACAAGCACACCACGCGCAAGGAGCGGTACAAGACCACACGCACACGCGCACACACAGCCGCGGCGGCTGATCGCTAACGCATGCGCGCGCGCATTCGCCCGTTGCAGTCCGGTGGTGCCGCTGACCGAGCTGCGGCCGACCCAATTCACCGTGGGCATGCTGGCCGTGGCCCACCAAACGAAGAAGATCAACAAGCTGGTCAAGTGCGTCTCCTTCTCTCCCCCTTTTCTCTCCTCTTGCCATGCGAGCCCACGCGCGTGCTGATCGCGAGAGCCATTGTTGCGTGGGCCGGTTGGTCGTTTGGCGCGCGAAGGACCAGCGGCGAGGCCAAGCTGGTCAAGTACATTGGCAAGAAGACGGTGCCGGTGGTGGTGGGACCCGAGCAGCGCTACTACATGCTCGACCGACACCACGCCGCGCGCGCCCTCTGGGTACGCCTAGGCCCGCACAGCACCCTCTCGCTCTCCCCGTCTCGTCTCGCTCGTGAAGGGATCGCTCGTGCAGCTCACCGCCGCCGGCGCGCGCAGGACTCGGAGGTCGACGCCAGCCTGAAGGTGCTGCACGTGCAGATCCTGGCCGACCTGTCGGGGCTGAGCCAGGACGAGTTCTGGGACAAGATGAAGCGCAACAAGTGCACCTACCTCACCAAGAACGGCCAGGACCCGCTCTCCCCCGTACGCACGCACGCACACGCGCACACGGCGGCCACGGGCTCACGCCGTGCACGGGCGTGCAGGACCTGCTGCCGCCGAACGTGGGCGAGCTGAGCGACGACGCCTACCGCAGCCTGGCGTGGGCGGTCAAGAGCCGGAAGGGCTTCAAGGCCACCTCGATCCCCTTTGCCGAGTTCATCTGGGCCGGTGCGTCTTCATTCCACTCTTTGCCCCCCAAAAACCAAGCACGTGCTGACGCTTTCGTGTGGTCGCGTGGTCTGCAGACTTTCTGCGGCAGGAGCTGGGCAAGGACCTGGAGGGGGAGGACATCTACGAGGTGGTCGAGGAGGCCATCAGCATGTGCCACTCGTCGTGCGCCGCCCACCTTCCCGGCTACATCGCCCCGGCTCCCGCTCCTGCTCCCGCCCCGGACGACTCCGCCCCATGACGACCCTCCATCTCTTCCCCAACACAGCTCTGTACAGCGACAAAAAAAAATGTAGAGTAGAAGAGAGAAAAGCTGAAAGGGAGGGGGAAAGAGAAGGGGGGGGGGGAAGGTCGCCCTCACAGGGCCTTGGTGATCATGTCGCGAGTGAGGGAGAGGGTGCCCATCACTTGGGTGCTGACGTGATGCCGCTTCCGGGCAAGTTCGTAGATGCGCGTGTGGTTGAACGTGTCGTGCAGGTGTTTGTTGACCTCCTGCACACGCACACACAACACAGCGAACATGAAAAAACATTTGAGGGTGAGCACACGTGTCCGGCGAGCATGCTAGGTCATGGCCTCTCGTTACCTCGATGTTGTCGGACAGGAAGCCAAACTCGGGCGTGATGAGCTCAACGTTAGCGCCCCTGGTGCTGCCGAACACGGGCGTGCCCTTGGAGAAGGCCTCGATGGTCACCATGCCAAACGCCTTTGGTGGCGGTAGAGCCCAGCATGAGCAACCCCGCCAGAGGGCTCGTTGTGTTTAAATAGGGGGGACGCCATAGTACTTACCTCGTCCAGGTGCGTGAACATGAGTAAGGCCTTGGCGTGCTTAAACGCTTCGGCGTGGTCGTGGCCTGTCGCGCGCACAGCACACGTACACAAACACTCAGCGCGTTGTAAGACTTGACAGCAGCGGCGGGGCGGCGGGGGAGGTGGGCGGCAAGGGCCCGCGCACCTCTTCGGAGCTCCGTGAAGTGCTTGAAGTTGGGGTGTTGCTCCGCAAACTGAGCCAGCTCGCCCTCCAGCTGCGTGTACCCCCCCCCCCGAGCGCGTGAGCGAACAACCCCTTGTCGTCGTTGCGGTTCCCCGCTCTATGACGGAGGCGGGGGGGGAGGAGGTATAGGGAAGGAGTGGCCGAACGTACGTCGGCGCTGCCGTAGGCTCGGAACTCGTCGTTGGGGTTGAGCTCGGCGAGCTTGAGGACTTCGTCGATACCCTTCTGCCTGCCCCAGTTCCCGCTGACGTAGAGGTAGTACTGCCGGTCGTTCGGGTCCCCCAAGTCGAACTCGCTGTCCTCCAGCCCCATCCTGCCCCCCCCCACAAACCGGAGCGACTCAAGTCAGCAGAGCGAATGGGTCCCCGTGTGCGAGTGCACGCGCAGGTATCGTGTGTGTGTGTGTGTGTGTGTGTGTGTGTGTGTGTGTGTGTGTGTGTGTGTGTGTGTGTGTGTGTGTGTGCTATGCGTGGGGGACTTGGGGCGTGCCAGCTGTAGGAGGACACCTGGCGCTCGCCCTCGGTCTGGGCCCAAATGTTGCGGTGGCTGAGCGACCGGAACTGATAGTGGAGCATGTGCTTGTCCGCCTTGTTCTCGAATGAGAAGAGCTTGGTCCCACTGCAGTGTCCCACCACCCACCCACACATACACGTCATTCTCAACCAATGAACGAACGGCCAGCGCGCCTTGGGAGACGCTGATAAAGAGAGAGAGAGAGAGAGACGTGTGGGCACCTGTCGTGGATGTTGCAGATGATGGGAATGTTGAGGGAGATCAGTCCGTCGGCGCTCCAGCCGCTCTGGGACCAGATGGCGTCGGGCCGCTTCTGCCTCAGGATGTCCCGCACCTGCCCTCCCCCAGCCCACAGAAAACTCAACACAACCCACCGGTGGCTCCCGAGAACGTGTGCGTGCGTGCGTGCGTGTGCGTGTGTGCGTGTGTGTGTGTGTGTGTGTGTGTGTGTGTGTGTGTACGCGTGATTACCTCTCCGATGTACTGGCTGGTGGGCGCTCGCGGGCCACAGCGCGTCTCGAGCACCTGGACCCAGGAGACAGCAGCCTCACAGTCAGAGAGGAAGGGGGAGAGGGAGACGCGACAAGCCGGCGGTGCTTGATGTGGCGTGTGGTGTGGGGGAGGAGGAGGGGCACCTCGAACGGGTACGGGTTGCCGTTGAGGTCAGTCGTCTGCGAACGCTTGGGCACGACGACCATGAACTCGGTGACCTCCACCCACCCATTCGCACACCACTCCCCGAACCGCTCCTGAAGCCCCACGACCTCGCCCTTGGGTTGGCGAGCATACAAGCCAGAGAGAAGGAAAGGCACGGAACGCGGAGGGAGGCGCACCTTCTTGGCTCGTTCCATGTAGGCCCACACTCCCCAGGCCGTGTTTTCCACTGTCATGACGTAGGCAAAGTTGTGGTGGGCACGGCGAAGCGTACGCGGTAGGGGGTGGGGGAAAGGAAGGAGGGTCAGTTACCAGCGCGCTCGATGCCGCCATAGCCGGTGACGGGCAGCTGCTGTAGGAACTCGTTGCCCACCAGCGCGAGGCGAATGGACAGCTGCGGAGGCGGGCAGGCATCAGGGAAAGGGTCTGGGTGTGGGTGTGGGTCTGGGTCTGGGTCTGCGTCGCGGGGATCGTTAATCGTCGTTGTTGTCGTTAACGTTGGATCAACGAAGCCGTGTTCGCGCCAGAGCATGTTGGCAGCCCAGCACAGGGAAAGGATGAAGACTATAGCCAGCCAGAGCTTGGACCTCGGCACCATCTCTCGGTCGTGGGCACCGAAATATTTTCTTTTTCTTTGGCATTTTCTTCCCGGAAGGGCAAAGGCAACCAAAAGGAAGACAAGAAAAATGGTTTTTTCTTTTATGGTAAGTGCCTTTTGTTTCTGTAGAGGTCTTTGTTTCTTCCTCGCCCGAGGCGCACCCCGGGGCGAGCTGAGCTTAGGGATGCGGTATGTATGGATACCTATGATTTTGGTGGTGGCCGTGCTGGGGTATCTCATGGTGAGCGTCGGTACACCGGGGACGGAGACGGTGACGGTGACTGAGATGGAGACGGCAACGAGCTCTGCTTCCTCCTCACCTCTTATCGGCGAGCGCTCGGTTACAGTCCTCTTGGCTTACTGGCCAGCTTCGTGGTTCGCGCCTATGGCTTTATGTGATAAGGTGTATGAGCACACTAAGTGTTCTCGCATGCCCAGGTTCGACGAGAAGCCCCAGTCAGAACGGGATATGATCATGACCAATCGCGAGTGCTACTGCAGGATGCATGGCTACGACTTCGTGGTAGGATCCGACATGTCGATAGAACACCTCGACGACGTGGAGACGAAGGGCTACTTTGCCAAGCTGCTCCACGCCAAGCGCATCTTTGACAATGCTAGTCCGAAGCTCGAGTGGCTCTTCTTCGGCGATGCCGACTACTTCTTCACCAATTTTGATAGACCTATCCACGACTACATCCCCACCGACGCAGGTAGATAGCTGCACTTGATGAAGGCAACCATCTAGCTCCGCTCATCACGTTGTGCAGACTATCACGTGGTGCTCCCCCAGGAACACCCAGACACTCGTGACTTTTCCAACTGCAACTACATTATCAGAAACACAGAGGTGCGCTACTCTGACGGCGGGTTGGGACATCAGCTCACGCCGTTTTGCGATATGATGGCCCTAGGTGGGCAGACACTTTGTTGAGTTGTGGCTGGAGGAGATGGTAGGGGCGTGCAATCCCTCCTGGCCGGACCAGGTAGGCCACAAACCTTTAGCTTCTTATGTGTTCTGTGTAGACTATGGTTTTAACACTGGACAGGTGTCGATGTGGCGGGCTATCATGCGATTACTCGATGAGTACAAGGGCACCGACTGCAGGAAGTCGCCCACGAAGGTATGTAAGGGTTCACGCTCAGTAGTGCATGCACTCACTTGTGCGGCATCACAGTGCTGCACAACGAATTGCGAGGCGGTATGGATGGAGCACTGCTTTGCTGCCTACATGTCCTCCATCGGCTGCGGAGCTGGAACTGTGTGTCCGCCAATTCACTTCACTCATCATGAGCACGGTCTCGTTTTGCAAGGCGTCAAGTAGGCACACTCTCATTCCTCCTCAGAAGGTATATGCTAACAGGTGGCTGCCTTGGGAATCTATGCAGCATACCACGTTGGGATAAGTTCCTGCTACGTGAGACGCTGGGGATTCACTGCAAGCAGGATCGGCCAATATGCATTGGCTACCAGCACCATTTCGTTCAACACCCCAACGGCTCCTGCTCCTTCTCCTGAGACCATATCTGGGTAAAGGTCTGTGAATGCTTCATATGGACTCTAATATGATATGATAGAGTGATGTGGCACATTGGCAATGTGAAGATGGCTGTTTTATGGACCCAGCACCATTTTATGGTACCAAAAGTTTCATATGTGAGACTTAAGAATTGTTGGACGCTTATAATCTTGAGTATTCCCACTTTATTCTCCTCACATGGATATTTGTTTGTTACGTCTCTCAAATATATTCTTTACCCTTTTTCTCCTCCTTGCTCGCACACCCACAGCTTTCTCTCTCTCTCTGCCTTCCAACACCACGCTACCTCTAGCGCACCATGAACAAACCCAACGCCGTTGCCCTACGAATCATTCCCCTCCACGACCAATCTTCATTCACCAAGTGGAACTGAACTGTACGCCTTGCACTCCACGAACAAGGAAACACCAAGTACATCACCAATGACTTCTGCAGCACCATTGCGCCAGAGCTACTAGAAGACATCTCCAGTATGAGCGATGGCTGCCCACTAGCTCTCTGGGTTGCAATCAACAATCAATACGGCAACAATGATGTCACTCTCCAGACCACCAGACGCGACCTTGGCAAGCCCAACATCTACCTGTGTCGCCCAGGTGACACAGTACATTCACTCTGGGCGTGCATCCAGGCGCTCATCAACATGCTGGCTGCTGACACTGGAGGACACAAAATCTCCAAGCGCAGTCGCCTCGTCATCCTCACTACCGCACTGCAGGGCGTAAGCCCGGACTATGATGCCCAGTTCAACGTGCTCGCCAACAACGCACCAGCCAAGACTGTTCTACATGCCCTCAATCGTGTCAAAGCCTCCCTCTCAGCTGCTCCCAGCCCCGATACCGTCCTCTACGCTGGAAAGCTGCATTGACTGGCTGACGATGGGCAATATCAGCCGTGTCACATGCAGCATCAGCATTATTCGTTGCCAAGCGCCTACCTGCGCTGCCAACAGACCACCGAGCCGCAGGCGCCAGGCCTACTGGATCCGCCCCCTTGTTGACAGGACTGCAAGTGGTGCTCACACCACAGGTCATCCAGCCACTCCCTTGAGGAGTGTTGAGAGGTTGCGCGCCTTTGATTGCAGACTCAAAATGGCCACAGCTCTACGCTCGCTGCCATGACTGTGGCAGCTGTTGCTGCAGCAGCCTCACTGCCCCCACACATGTCACAGGCAACCACATTCACCACCATGACCGCCGCTGCCACTGCCGCCGCGCGCGGCCATGACGTGTTCGCAGTCGCAGAGCCCACTGCGCACCCTTATGGGGAGGCTGTGTCTGGCCCTGGTGCCTGTGAGAACACGGCGTCCTCTGAGGCAGCCGGCAATAAACAACACTCCATCTACTCTGTTTTTTCCACTGGCCGCTCGGCTACCTCCCCATCATCACCAACACTGGGGCTACTCAACACACCACCAACTGTCGTGACCTGCTCCATGACTTTTGACCACTCCCCACCCCCTCTCGACTCATGTGCGCTGATGGCGGGTACATCGACTGCATTGGGCACAGCACTCTTCATGGCGTCACTGTCATCAATGGCATGCCCAGTGGCGTGATCCTGAGCAATGTCGCCTACGTTCCAGCTGCGTTGCACACTCTTCTGTCTCCACAACAGCTTCTGGACGCTGGCTACCACATGGGTTTCCATCAGTGTGATGGTTTCTCATTCTCCTGAGATGGCCTTACCCGCCTTCATAGCCATCGTGTCAACAACCTCTACCACTTTGACATTGCGTTCACAGCTGCACCTCCTACAAGTGCCACTGCACTATCCGCCGCACACATGCCTCTCTCTCTCAATCTGGTCCACTGACGGCTTGGACACGTCAGTGAGGAGTGCTGCTGTCAGTTCATCTGACAGTCCATTGACCTCAGTGAGCACGAGAAGTGCGCCATCTTGTCCACACAGCTCTCACCCATGTGTGAGGTATGCCTCATTGGAAAGTCCACTGCGTGTAGGATCAACTGGGCGCCACACACCATCAATGCTGTCCAGGGGTGCTATCCTGGTGACCTAATATCCTTGGATCTCATTGGGCCCATGCGCCACTGCTCAGTCCGGGGACATGTCTACCTTCTCATGGTCACAGACTCATACTCTCATATGCACTTTGTGCGCCCCCTACCCAACAAGTTGTCAGTGGTCATCAGTGTGGCTCTTAAGGCGATCGCTGTCACATTTCCCCCTTCCCTGCAGATCCATTGTGTGAGGCTCAACAACGCCAAGGAGCTCAATGTGCTTGTGGGGCAGTGGATCATTGATGTTGGCGGCAAGCGTGAGCCCACACCACCCTACACCTCCAAGTACAACAGTGTCAATGAGTGCTTCAATTGAGAGGTCATGACCAGGGCATGTTGCCTCCTCTTTGATGTGCGCCTGCCCAGTGAATGGTGGGCCGAAGCTGCTTGCCACGCCTGTGATGTCATCAATGTATTGCCCATGTGGTCCAACCCAAACAGCGCCTCGCTGTATCTCCTCTGGCATGGCATGCTGCTGCCATTGTGGCACCTTTGGGTCTTCAGTGCACGAGGCTACCCGCGCATGAGCGACACAAGACCTCTGCTCAATCAATACCCGTTTGCTTCCTGGGAACTGTGGACTACTTGTCCTCCACCTACTGTGTGTTTGTGATTGGCCAGAAGTGAGTGGTTGACACCCACAATGTCATCTTTGATGAGTGTGTGGACTCATGTCCACCTGACTACCAGGTGGACATGCCAGCTACCCTCTCCTACGCACTGCTCTTTGATGTGGATGATGGGTCAGACCCAGCGCTGGCAGTGCCTGTCTGCTTGCCTGAACCTGCAGAGCTGCCCGCCATAGCACCCAGCCTGACCGTGCTGAATATGGCCACATTGGATGGCACACCTCTGGAGTCGCAGGGCAATGCATGGGAACACACACCATCCAACGATCCCACTGCTACATTGGCCACAACAGACAGCATTGTGCATGCTACTCACACTCCTGCGTCTGCCCCTGAGCCACGAATCCTCACGTCTTCCCAGGGCATGCACACCTTGGGCAGCAAGCAGGTGGAAAGAGCTGTGGCTGCCAGTGCCAAACACGGAGGGGTGGTCATTGCACACATGTGATCTGGCCGTAATGTGTGGTGGCCCACCAAGTATGCTGAAGACTCAACGTTCAGCCTGTCCACTAAGGACATCCTGAGTCTTGTTTTGTCCCTCCCATGACTGACGCATGAGACCAACACAGTGCTGCAGCTCAGTCGCATGGCTCATGAGCTAGAGCACGCACAGCACACGACCTACGTTCCCTGTATGCTCAAGGAGGTCCTCAAGTCTGACGCCAAAGACAAGTGGCTTGCTGCCATGTGTGATGAAATCCAAGCGCTAATAAGCAATGACATGTTCAAACTTGTTGACCTACCACCAGGTCGCAAAGCCATCAGCACCTGGTGGGTGCTGAAGCTCAAGCCTGGCGACGTCTACAAGGCCTGTTTTGTTGTATGTGGCTTCTCCCAAAAGGCTGGGATTGACTTCAATGACATGTATGCACCTGTTGTACGACTTGAGAATCTGTGGCTTCTGCTGGCATATGCAGTGATGAGTGGCTTCGCTGTGCACTTGATGGATATCAACAATGTGTTTCTCCAGGCGAATCTACATGAAGAGGTCTATGTCATGCAACCCAAAGGTTTCATTGACGCCAACCATCCACACTGTGTACTACGCCTCAAGTGTGTGCTCTACAGACTCAAGCAGGCCCCTCTCACATGGAATTGGACCTTGGACGCCTTCCTCACTGACATTGGCTTCAGTGCCGCCTTGGCTGATCCCTGTCTGTATGCGCTTCACAACCACTCTGCAGCAAGCAAGGGTGACAAGAGCGCATATGACCCCGAGCTGCACACCATCTTCATCAACTCAGACGCCACCAGCAAGCCTTGTGTCATCCTGTCCATATACATGGATGACCTTCTAATTGTTGGACTTCCTGGTGACATCAACATTGTCAAAGAGCAGCTGTGGAGGTGGTTCTGGATCAAGGACTTAGGCCCAGTAACCACCATTCTTGGCATTGATGTAAATTACAACACCAAGGTGGGACAACTTGACATCTCTCAGAAGCAGAAGATCATTGACCTCGCCTGCGAGTTTGACGTCCTCCACTGCAAGCCCCTTGGATGCCCACTTCCAGCAGGCACACATCTGTGTGTGATCAAGCACACTCCGCCAATGCATGCATCCCTCAAGTTCTGCTGTCTGGTCGGGGCACTACTGTACATCGCACTAGCAACTCGCCCTGACATCCTTCATGTGGTTGTCTACCTCTCCTGGTTCGTCTGCGCCTTTGATCAAACCCACTTTGATGCTGCCAAGCAGGTGCTGCAATATCTACATGGCATGTGCATGCAATCTGTACACTACACATGACAAAGCAGCTATGCCCAGCTGGTCATCCACTGTGACACCAGCTACAGCACTGACCTGCTTACAGTGAAATCCTACTAGGGTAACATCATCATGTGGGCTGGCAGTCCCATCACATGGTGGTCATGGCTGCAAAAGACCATAGCACTCTCCACAGCAGAGGCTGAACTGGCCGCAGTCACCAACACAGCTTGTCAAGCACTATACCTATGATGACTACTACCAGCACTTGGCTTTAATCTACAACAACTGACTCAGATCTTCAATGACAATCAATCAGCCATCACAATCATACACAAACCAGTCTTCACATGGCCAAAACAACTTAAGCATGTCACTACTTGACACACCTTCGTCTATGACCACATCCTACACAAAGACATCTCTGTCAACTATGTCCTGAGTAATGAAAATCTGGCAGACTTCCTCACAAAACATGTGCCTACACCCAAGCTCAAGTGTGACAAACAGGCTCTCAACCTCTCAGCTTAAATTACTCTCAATTCTGGGGGGGAGTGTTGGACACTTATAATCTTGAGTATTCCCACTTTATTCTCCTCACATGGATATTTGTTTGTTATGTCTCTCAAATATATTCTTTACCCTTTTTCTCCTCCTTGCTCACACACCCATGGCTTTCTCTCTCTCTCTGCCTTCCAACAAGAATTGAACATTCCACCTTCAACCTCCTGTCCTGTACCATTAATATTGAATCTCATCTTTGGTGAGTTTCTGTATGTTTAGTGTACCTTGCCCAAAGAGTCTTTGTTACTTTTATCTGAACACTCATTTTGTCAGACTGCAGTCTTACATGTGAAGCAGTCGAACTGGGAAAGGCTCTTTCTTGTGCTTTTTCTTTTCGTTTTGTTTGACACCATTGTAATTGTTTGGACACTGGTGGGCACCACGTTGACAACCGGGGCTTGATGCGATGGACGATACTCCATTGTGGAGAGAGTGGCTTTTGGTCGTTCTCTTCTTTTTTTTCACCGGAGCCCTTCTATGTGCGTTCCTCCCGCGGGGGCGAGATGGCTGAATTATAGTGCTTGACGATCGTACTGCCGTGCAGTGCTTGCCTTGCGAGGCTACAACTGCAACTGCCCTCCATGTTTGGCCAACGAAGGAGCTGCCCCACAATCACCATCACCATCACCAGTACCAGCAGCGCCGACCCACCCTGACGCCTCCCTACACACCATGAAGAACCCCGGAGATGCGCATCCGCCGTTCGAGTGGGGCGCCCCCATGCCCCTGCTGCCCGCAGATCAAGCCCGTTCCTACTTGAAGGAGGTCAGCTCTCTCCCTACCCCAATGCTTTGTGGTGTGCGGTGCCCGGCAACCAACCACTACGACTGCCTGTCCCTGCAGGACAAAGGTCGCGAATGGCTTCCCCAACACATACGAGACCAGCTTCGACCACGAGAGAAGGCCGTGCGGGTGGTGAGTGTTTTTCCGCTTGACTGCGAGCTCGACCTACTGGAGGTGAAGCTTATGGAACTCTACGTACGTGGCACTGGCTACGCGGCATGCATGCGCTGCGCCTGTTCTCTAGCGGTGTGGGCTAAGGGCTGTGTATTGCTGTAAATCGTTTTCAGGACGTGGTGGACTACTTCGTGATTGGTGAGGCCAATTACAGCCAGGTTGGCGTGGCGAAGCGACTCCACTTCTGGGAGTCACGAGACAGGTTTCAGCGGTTCTGGCCCAAGATACGGCACATGGTCTACTGGGAGGGTACAGTAGAAAGGAGCTTTCTGCTTACCACGCCTGTCACCCGCCGCCGCTGGACACGACTGAGCCCCCGCGTGTGGTGCGATAGGGTTCAAGAGAGCGGTCGATCGGAATGAATGGACAAACGAAAAGCTGACCAGAGCTTGGCTCGGCAAGGGCTTGCGCGGGTTGGACGACGACGACGTCATCATCCTAACCGACGCCGACGAGTTTCCCAACAGGGATGCGGTCCAGTTCTACCGACACTACACAGGTGCCGGATATCCCCCTCTCCACTATCGTACAACGTAATGGCCTTGGCCAGCTCCACGAAAGAGGAGGAGCTAAGCCTTTGTCTTCTTTTCCGTGCTCGTAGGCTACCCCGAGCAGGGGCGTTTGTTTGTGCGGTGGTCGCAGATGGGCTTTTTCTGGCAGGTCACGCGAGGTGTCTGGGGGCCGCTCCAGAGCATGGCCACCTACCGTGTGTGCGTCTCGTCCACCGGCCAGCGCCTGGGATGGAGCCACACGGCACTCACCTCTAGTGCTGTGTTGCCTGTTGGTTGTCTGTTTCGCAGGGCAAAGAAAATCGGGACGAACGGAATCCGATCAGCGGACCCGTCAGTCGGTGAGTGGTGGACGTTGGGCTCCGACTCGGTTGGAGCCGGATGGCACTGCAGCTGGTACCTCCGCCTCCAACCGGGCCAGCAACCGGGCCAGCAGGCAGCAACTATAATTAGTGGGCGAGAGCCTGGCCACTCACTTGCCTGCCTTGACCCACTTGCAGGTGCTTCCCCTCGCAGGACTTCAGAAACAAGTTCCGCAACGTGATCGAACCGTTCTGGAACTCTGGAAGCAAGATACCCGAATACAGCGACGAGCTCCTGGCCAAGGCGCGCTACGAGGGCACCACAATAGGGGACCCGCCCTTTGCCATGAATCTCGAGGTGAGGCCCAGTCTCCTCTCTCCCGACCGCCCTTTCGCCTTGCTCGACGAAGTCGACTACTCGCAATCACTAACTCAGAGGGCTGGGGCATGTGGTGTGCGTGCACACAGAATCATCCGTGGGCGGTCAAGGAGCATTTCAGGTTCTTAGGGGACAGGGAGGCAAAGCCCCGGTGCGGTTGGTGCCGCCTCCCCGCCGGGGACACCAACCCTATCGCCGACATCAGCCTGGACGACCCCCTGCCGGATGACCTGCTCCGACTGCGCCAGGAGTGCTCCAACGATGACCAGGCCACAGGGAGGGCAAGACGTTCCTTTTTCTGAGCGCCCGCTGAGTGCCCGCAGAATGGAAGGGAAACAGGCAAACCAAAAAAAGGTCAAGGGTTGTCCAAGATGATGGCAAGAGGAAGACGTACACAGTTGTACGTCTTCCTGTTTGTGGCGTTTACTTTGAGCCTCTACCTCTTCCTGAGCAGCAGGGACACACCCTCTTTCAGTCGGGATACCCTGGATCCCTGGAGCTACCCGGAGCGCGTCAAGGACGGAGACGTCGACAGCGCATACCAAAGGTGCGGCACTCTTATCCCTCCCCGCGAGCGGTGGAGCAAGGGAGCTGGAGACCTCGGTGAGCGTCTACCGCTTGTCGTAATCGAGGAGCGTGTCGAACTGGGCTGCCTGGTCGAGCTCTACGGACTCAAGACTGGAGCAGAACTTGGTACGTTATGAAGTAGTTGCTATCTGCCATTATCACCAGACGCGATGCGTGGTTCACGCCCTAGCGAGGCCAGGAGTACAGCAGGGCGTCTTCTCCCGAAAGATACTGGAGCGCTGGCCCAGCTGCGAACGCTACCTCCTCGTCGACGTGTGGGCACAACAACAGCGCTACGACGACGGAGCCAATGTATAACGCAACTCTTGAAAGGAGAACCGCCCCTCTCCTGACGTTCATCTCTCGCACAGGTACCTGATGAGGAACAGGAGCGATACTTACGGGAGACGAAGAGCAACTTGGAAGCGTTCAGCGACAAAACGGAATACATGCGCATGCTCACCTCGGAGGCCGCCAAACTGGTACCAAACAACTCGCTTGACTTCATCTACATCGACGCAAGGCACGACTACTGCGGCGTGAGGGAAGACATCCGCAACTGGTGGCCCAAGCTGCGCATGGGTGGCATCTTTGCCGGCCACGACTACCTCTCCGGGCAACAGGCTGCCGACCTTGGCGAAGAATGGCGGCTCTGTGCGGATGGTGTGTTTTGACGTAGCAATCTCCCTCCAAAACGCTCAGGATCTAACTACACCTGGTCTGTATGTTGGTCATAGGTACGGAGGGCAGCGGGTCGGTGAAAGGAGCCGTGAACGAGTTTGTGTTTGCAAACAAGCTTCAGCTGATTGCCAACCGGTCGCCCCGCGACAGGAACCCCTCGTGGTACATGCAAAAGTTGCTATGACTTGCTCTCACCTCTGCCACCCGTGTGGCGCTCGGGAGGAATGTCCTGTCTCAGGAGTTACCTGTCCCGTTCCCTTTCTATGCCGTTGCCAGGCAACTTTGAGCTGTAACGGTTTGCTAAAGGGCCACAAGAAAAGATATAAAAATATATCGTTTGTAAACAACAGAGGGACAAAGGATGGCCTCTCGTGTGCTTGTCACCTGTGCGACCTTTGTGCTTGGGTCTTTGATGCTCTTTTTCCTCTTGTCGGCTAGGACTCCCTACTCAGTTGAGACCTCCTTCTCGACCACTGAGACAGATCTCCCGAAAGAAGATGACGAGCGAAGAGAGGAGCCGCCGCCAGCGAGCTTCGACCCAGTGAGCAGACCGGGGAGGCCGCCCACGGAAGAAGAGCTCACTCGACCGCGGGTGGTGGTCTCCATGGCCGCGTGGCGGCTCACCCTGCCCTTCCACATCACCGGCACCCTCGAGTCGCTCGTCGCCGGCACCGTGCTGCCCGACGTCATCTACGTCTTCATCCCGCTCCAGGTGCGCGCTTTCGGCCAGAGCTCCATCGAGGTGCCTCCAGAGGTGTTTGCACTGCGCGATCGCATCAACGACCAGGTGGGCCGGCCCCTCGTGAAGGTGCTGCGATCGGAGGACTATGGCGGCAGCACCAAGATCATCCAGGCGCTGCGGCTCGAAGCCGATCCCTTCACGGTGGTGGTGACAGTGGACGACGACTGCAGTTACCCGGCCAACTTTCTTGAGGGCTTCCTCAAGCATGCTCGCACACGGGCCGACGTTTCCTTCCACTATGTAGGCACCAATTTCACACAGTACCTATACGGTTGGGCCAAGGTGGCCACTGGCTCAGATGGCCACTGCTTCCGGCGGTGGTTCTTTGATCTCACAAAATTGGCTGACTTTGACCGAGCTCCTCCGGCCTGCCTCATCTACGACGACGCTTGGCTTGCGGGGAACCTGTGGGAGAGAGGCATTCCGCTCTTCTCGCTCAACTGTCTCGACTGCAAGAAACACCATCCAGCCCCGGACCGCACTAAGGAGATTGGCAATCTCGACAATCAGCAGTTTGACTACTGCGCCAAGTTCTTCAATATGATGTCCCCACGGTAGCAAAGCGCCGATACCTCCACCGCCATCCTCCAACCTGCACACAACACTATGGAACGCCATACATCATCTTCTTCCAATGAGTTCGAGCTCATTCTGTTTTCCCCATCCATTTGAAAAAGGTAGCACAGTCTTGCCTCGTCCTTCCTACTCCTTCTTTCGTGTAGAGTTGGTGGTGGCTATGATCGGGAGCGGGGTGGTGATCCTTGCAACCTCTGCAATGGATCGAAAAGAGCGGGATGCCCCTCTCCCACAGGTTCCCCGCAAGCCAGATGTCGTCGTCGGCCAGGCAGGCTTCTGGGCCCCGGCTCTGGTTCTCTAGCTGCGTGAGATCGAAGAACCAACGTCGATAACAGTTGCCGTCAGACCCCGTGCCGAACTGGGTCCACCCTGGAAGGTCAATAGAAGCAGGTGTGCCGGGTTGTGTCCAGTTATTGCCCATGTAGTGGAAGGCAACATCAGCACGTGTGTGAGCATGCTTGAGAAAGTCCGCAAGAAAGTTAGCCGGGTAACTGCAGTCGTCGTCCACTGTCACCACCACCGTGAAGGGATCGGCTTCGAGCCGCAGCGCCTGGATGATCTTGGTGCTGCCGCCATAGTCCTCCGATCGCAGCACCTTCACGAGGGGCCGGCCCACCTGGTCGTTGATGCGATCGCGCAGTGCAAACACCTCTGGAGGCACCTCGATGGAGCTCTGGCCGAAAGCGCGCACCTGGAGCGGGATGAAGACGTAGATGACGTCGGGCAGCACGGTGCCGGCGACGAGCGACTCGAGGGTGCCGGTGATGTGGAAGGGCAGGGTGAGCCGCCACGCGGCCATGGAGACCACCACCCGCGGTCGAGTGAGCTCTTCTTCCGTGGGCGGCCTCCCCGGTCTGCTCACTGGGTCGAAGCTCGCTGGCGGCGGCTCCTCTCTTCGCTCGTCATCTTCTTTCGGGAGATCTGTCTCAGTGGTCGAGTAGGAGGTCTCATGCGACAGATCTCTGTGCCCGTCGTCAACGCTAGACAGATCGCTGGTAGAGTAGGGGGTCCTCGCAGATAAGAGGAAAAAGAGCATCATAGACCCAAGCACAAAGGTAGCGCGGGTGGCAAGCACACGAGAGGCCATCCTTTGTCCCTGCTCCTCTATACAAACGATATGTATGGTATATATACAAGTGGCTTATCTCGCGTGAGGTTGCAGCCCGAGGAAGGGGCGTTCGTGGTTTTTGTACCCACGACCGGTTAAGCCCCAGCGCCGGTTTAGGATGCGTAAGAACAGTGCGTTCGCTCACACGCATTCTTCATATTCTCCGTGTCTGTACTACACTTGAGAGGTTCCTCTTTCGGTTTCGCTTGACGCAGTCGATGGAGCAGGGGAAGCTGAAACTGTTTCTCTTGCTGCTGGGCATCTCTTTGGTACGGGTTTTGCAGGCCATTTTACTTGGCAGGATGGAGGTGTTCTAACCGCACCTTTAAAGGGGTGGTTGGCTTTAAACTACACAACTGAGTGCAATTGGGAGAAGGCAACAAGGACAGACTCTGAAACATCGAGCTGGAAGGACACCTCTGTCGCCCGGGGAGGACACCCAAAACTGCGAATTGGCTATCTGTGTACCCCCCATATCGCGCTCCTACCCTTGGTCGCCTATGGTGGAGGTGAAGCAAGCTGCGAAGCAGAGATCGAAGGTCTTTCGAAGCTCTACGACTTGGGTATATTAGGTCCCCTCTCTTGTATCTGTGCCATGTCTCATTATGCTGCAAGGCAGACTGTGTTGAGTTTGTGGCAGTGGTCGCTCACAGAGACACCCATGGCCACAACTACACCTTCCCCATATTCGAGTCTCGCAACGTGGGCGACTCAGGAGAAAGCTTTGTTGCGGTTAGTATACCTGTTTTTCTAAAGACGTGAAGTACCTACCCTCTTCATTCTCATATACAGGGCTACATCGAGCACCTTCGAACCATGGACAAGGCAGAGTGGCCCCATGTCATCTGGTGCCAGTCTGAGTGGTGCCCCATCACTTTCAGGAATCATGGAATAGATATACCAATCATCGCCACGCTGCATTTGTGCGTCCACCTATCCCTTCAAAGGAATCGCATCTCACCAAAGGGCGAATGTTGAGCTTGCAGTGGTGACTGTGGTGGATGCCAAGAATTGGGGCAGAGCGTTCGTTACCGGATGCCTTCTGCTCATGCCTGGCGACAAAGCATCAAACGAAATCACTGGATGACCGAGTAAGGGCTGCTCTCTATGTAGGTGATATTAGACGTGTTGGTCTCATACTTCCCCAAACATAGACGAGGCTTCGTCGTGTGGCAGGGTTTCTCGGACGCCGAGTTCCAGTTTACCCCACAGCAGGGGGAGTATATCCTTTGGGTTGGCGGCTGCGGCTGGTACTATGAAAAGGTTTTGATAAGCCCAATGCCAAGTTGCGGCGCTGTAATTTTGGACTGATTTGAGCTTTGTCGCAGGGTGTGGTTGAGTTCCAAGAGCTGGCGATCAACAACCCAGACCAAAAGTTTGTGATCTACTGCGGAAGCGGACACGAGGACAAAGCCAGAATGTACACAACTGCTCACCCAAGAAGCTTTAGTCATACTCCCTCACCATGTTAGCCTCACAGGATCAATGAGTTTGCCCAAACCCACGCCAACTTTGAGTTCAGGGGGGAGCTTCTTCGCGGCAAGCCACATAACGACGCGTTCGCCAATGCCAAAGCCTTCTTCTTCTGGACACACATGGGCGGCGAGACGTTCGGTCGAGTAGCAGTGGAAGCTCTGGCCAAGGTTGGTTGCCACACCGACCTCTGTGCCTCTCGATGCTCACTTGTGCCTGATCGGAATAGGGAACGCCGGTACTGGGCTCGGCAGGGGCAGCGAACAAGGAGATCATCGTTGAGGGCGTTGGCGGCATCACCACAGAAGACATGAGCGAGATACAAGCGGCCTTGTCGCGGACCTTTGATCGTCAAGCTGTCTATGAGTACACGCCTCCTTTCCCTATCAGAGAGACAGGAATCGCTAATGCGCCCTCTTTGTTTTATTTGGCCAGAACGGCGCAACGATTCAGGTCGAAGCTGATCGTTCGCCAGCTGCTTGAGGAGACCAAGAGGCTTTTGGCGGGGCTCCATCTGCAGCAGGTGATCGACACAAACGTCAACGATTTCCCTGTGCTCGACTTCACCGGCTATGGCACACCGTCAGCGAACGTCTGCTGGCGAAAAGCCACATGAAGCCTCTTTTTAATGCCTACAGAACTCCGCGGAGGGGGAAAAAAATAAACAGGAAAGGGAAAACAACTTCTTGTCTTATTGTTTGTTGGCTTCGCCACTTGTGGAAGGTGGAGAGCGTTGGTGCCGTGAGACGGGAAGGTCGCGGTGGAGACCAGCCGCAGCCAGACCCGGCAGCCCAGGACGCAGCAACACATCTTCAAATCCAGGAAGAAGGAGGGGCAGTAGGAGAAATCAAGGAGCAGGCGACCTCTGAGGGCTCCCTGCCGCCAACCGCAACACCCATTCCTCCCGCAACTCATCAAGAGATGGCCAATACCATTTCTTCAACAACGCTCTGGGCCATTGTGCTGGTCATGGTGGGCTGTGGCCTCAACAATCTCTCTCTTGAGTTTATAATCCGGTTCGTTTCCTCCAAGCCACGTGTGCAACAACTAGTTACTTGTTTTATTTACATTTTTTTTGTTTTTGTTTGAAATTTTTAATTCACTGCCTTTTTTAAATGTATCTTGAATTTATATTTGGCCCAAAACCACAGAGCGGACTCGTCGGCGGGTAACATCGTGACGTTCGCCCAGTTCCTGTGCATCGCGCTCGAGGGCCTCTATGTGCACCTCGACTGGGCCAGCCCGGCCAAGGCGCAGCGCCTGGGCGGAGGCGGGGCCTCAGATAAGCTGTCGTCGATATGGACGCGTTGGCAGCTGCCCTGGCTGCGGGAGCGGACCATCCCGCTGGGTCACTACGTGGCGATGGTGACCATCTTCTTCACCGTCGCCACGCTCAACAACGCCGCCCTGGGCTACCAGATCGCCCTGCCGCTCCACATGGTCTTCCGCTCCGGCTCGCTCATCGCCACGGCACTCATCGGTCGCGTCTTCTTCAAGGAACTGTACGCGCACTTCCCCCCACACGCCCATGCGCGCGCCCCACAAGCAGTTGTCTGACCGCACGTGGGGTGGTAGGTATTCGTGGAGCCAGTATCTGGCAGTGCTCATCGTGAGCTGCGGCATCTTCGCGGCCACCATGGCGTCCGCTCAGGCCCAGGAGGTGACTCCCTCTCACTCCGCCACACGGCGCATGAGTTTCCCTGACCTGTGGTGTGGTGTGGCCAATGGATTCAGGCGCCCTTGTACGAGAAGGGCCCATTCGATGTGTGGACGTGGGCGGTCGGGGTGATGATGCTGTTTGTGTCGCTGGTGCTGTCGTCGGTGCTCGGGTTCTACCAGAGCTACGCCTACCGCACCTACGGAGGCACCGGCCAGAAGCCCTACCGCGAGACCCAATTCTACTCGGTATGCAGCGTCTCCCTCTCTTCTCCTAGAGCCGGCGGCGGCGGCGGCGAATGTGTATTGACAGTGATTGTGGCGACGTGGGGGGTGTGCACGCGTGTGGATCAGCATGCGCTGGCGCTGCCGTGCTTCGCATTGGTGTGGCCGGACATAGTGCGACATGCGCAGATGTGGTCTGGCTTCGATGCTACGGAGGTGCCGGGCGTGGGCCCTGTGCCGACAATATGGCTGCACCTGGCGGCCAACGTGCTGACGCAGTACGTGTGCATCAGCGGCGTGTTCATGCTGACGGGCACCGTGTCACCGCTGACAACCAACCTGGTGATCGCCTTACGCAAGTTCATATCGCTGGCCGTCTCCGTCTTCTACTTCGGCAACAGCTTCACCATCACACATTGGGTGGCCTCCGTTGCCGTCTTCGTGGGCACCTTTCTCTACAGTGTCGCCCAAGCACAGGTGCCTGTTAAAAAAGTTGAGTGACAAACACTTCTCCCTCATGGGGATGTCCAGTTTGCTGGTAAAACACAGTCCCAATTGGCCAAAGACCGTGTGCCATGGTAATAGCATGGTTGGCTGAGCAGGATATGCATGCATGTTTCCCAGGGTGGCCGTGCCCTCATCAATGAGCTGGATGTACAAATGAAAATCACTGGAAGTACACTACAGGGGACAGGGCCTTCTGGCTTTCCAGCCCCTTTCTTGCTCGACTTTTTGGTCACACTTTCGGACTTGCCGCACCAAGGCAGCGGTGGACCACACGGCCGACACTAGGAAGACGCGGTCGACGACACCAGAGGAGGTGGGCCAAGAAGCGGAAGAAGCGAAGAGAAGCACGGCAACTGCTGAGCGATGACCCAGATGGAGCACCATCGTCGATAACGACCACCGCCGTGCAGATAGTGCCTTGGCGCTCGCCCAGCCCGATGCTGGAAGCTCGATGGCTGTGCTGCCTCCCGAGGTGTTCAGCTGCACGCCGTGCTGTCCTGTGTCGACGACCTCGATCTCCCGGCGTGCCTCTCTGTGCCATTGTTTATAGTTGGTGAGGCTTGTGATGGTGTGTAGGTTCAAGTGGGCATGATTTTAGTGCCTCTTCAATTGCTAGTAGTATATGGGGGCAACTTCTGCTCAAATGGAGGCTGGGGTCCATAATAAACTCCCCCCTCCGCTGCCTCCCTTAGTAATCAATGTGGTTTCTGACTAGGGCAGCTTTCCAGTTTTTCATTGTTGGGCCTTCAGAGGTTGGGTTTTTGTACCACATATGTTTGGTGGTTTGTGCACAGGTGATGGCTTCCAGTAGGTCAACTAGGGAGAGTTTACCACCTTCTTTGGTTGAGGTGTAGAGGGGAGTAGGGTCACAGTTTGCCCTTAGACCCATGGTGGTGGATGGTGGTTGCAGTGATATGGTCCAGTTTTTTGGTTTAGCTGAGGTTTTGGAATTGTCTGAATTTTTTTCCAGGTATTTCAGCTGTCCAATCCATGTCTAGCGAGAGGAGGACTCCCATGTATTTGTATGGTTGGTTCTGTGCAACGGAGGTAATGGCTGTTGTGATTTGTTGCCCTGTCTCTGGCATTCTCTAGACACTTGGTATACAACAGCAAGGCTTTCTTTATTGCACTCATTCCTCCAGAATAACTTACCTCCTTGCAGTGTTATCTTTTGCTTATGTGGGCCCTTCTTTTCATGAGGTCTCTGTTTCCAGAAACCTTGACCACAGCAAATGATTAATCTCTTGCTTTCCCATATCCTCATTGATGGAGAAAATAGAGTGCTTAAGCAAGTTGATAACATGCAGCCCATGGCGCTTCCAGTGGTCAATTTGATGAAGGAAAAGCACGCAGTTCTTGGAGTAGGTTCCTAGAGGAGCCAGCAAGAGGAACACCAGAAGCTGGACCCAGAAGTCAATGGGGTCTCTCTGTTGGAGCCATTATCCAGTGCCACGGGACCATGATGCAGCAGTGTATCATCAGCAACTGGGACTCACTTGGTCAGCACCACAACCAGGACACCCTGCTCCCCTACACCACCTCTCTTGCTTCCCTCCTCTGCTTTTGAAGCAAGCCAGAAGCAGTGGACAGCCATCCAATTTGCATCACCCCAACATCTTCATCAAGAACCACTCTCCAGACCAGCCCTTTCCTCTGAACCCCAGGAAGAGGTGGCTTCTGACCTTCATTAAGCTGCTGACCACCCCTTGTGATTTCAACTCCCCCACTCTCCTTCAACAGCTGCACTTCGTGACACCCGCACTCACCCCATGGGCTCTGGTGCCCTCTCCCCAAGCCCCCAGTCATGCCTGCTCCATCTGTGGCACTCAAACTGAAGAGAGTGAGCTCAAGATCTGCCTTTACCCCAGCTGTGGAAGAGACATGCACATAGCCTGTGCTCCAATTACTTGAGTAGTGTCCTCTGCATTGCTCCTGAAAATCCCAAGTCAGTGAACTGGTTTGCACAGAGACAGTGTTAGAGTCTCTACACATGATCTGGTCTCACTGCAGTTGAACCCCAGCTGCATGCTCATGGCAAACTGAAACATCACCACCGTGCTTATGCACAGCACCAACCCAGCACACTGGTCTGGCTGCCTCAACTATGGTCTGTCTGGACCCATGGGCATGCACATCAACTGCACCATCAATGCTGATGTCAGCACAGTCACCAACATTGGACTGTGGCAATGTGTCACTGGACTTGATCCCAGTATGTGGTGTGCCCTGTACATCATGATTAACACACAGATCTATCCCTTTTTCTGGGACGACAACAAGTCAGCAACGATGGCAGCAATGGTGGCGGCATGGTACTGGCAAGGGCAATCATGGGGGTGGCTGTGGCAGTGCCAGTGGCCATGGCAGCTGTGGCACTATCATCAAGGGCGCCATGGGTGCACATGAGATGGGCCAAGCAGGGAGGCATGGTCAACTTTGCCAATATGGGTGACAACCATCACAAGTTGAACAAAAAGCAAAAGAGGGTAGGCATAAGGCACAACAGCGTTCCCAAAGCCACTCCCTGTAAGCACGCACTACACTCTTGTATCACTTGCCAAGTAACCTGCCTGCTCCAGTTGTTCCTGATGGGACAACGCCCTTCATCTGGTGAGCCTGTGCCAAATGGCAAGATAGACACTGGAGACAAGAAGGACCACAGGCTCCTCAAAGGCTTTGTGATGCACCCTTTTGCCAGGGTGGCCAGTGTTTTATCGTGGTTACTGGCCAACCGAAATTGGTGCCACTTCATGGAGCACTATTGCACCTGCAAATGGTTGTCCAGTCACTCCCAGAGGGTGCACTTTGCTACTGCTTGAGTAGTGCTGGCTGGGTATGTATGTGTGTCTTGTGCTGGTGTGGGGTCATTGGCTGGTAGGGAGGATGGTGGTGATAGAAGTGGGTGGTAAGCCTCAAGACAGAGCATCAGCAAGCAGAGTAATGCAGTGGCCTTGGGCTCTTCCCCATGGACACCCAATGCATTGCTGTTGAAGCAGGTGAATGAAGCCATTGTTGCTGACAGGTGGCTCTTATCAGGGTCAAATATCTCCTTGGAAGGCTCTGGGCAGTGGTATTCCATGCAGGTACATGACCATGCCAATCATGAGGTGCTTCATGCACAGCATGCCACCAGCATGTTGAGGAGGCAAAAGGCCTTTGGAGAATGTGTGCTTGGCCATTCTGGAAGGCTCTTTTAGCACTTACTTTCTCTTCGCCCAGCTGGCTCCTGGAGGGTACAACATCAATTACAGCAGCTTCGGTTCTGATCAGCACGATTGGTCCTGCCTGAATGACCAAACTGGTTTGTCGACACCATTCGCTCTGAACTCGACTCTGAAGAAAAGTTAGGAAAAAAACTGTTTTTTCGGGGGGTCAGCATTTCTGGACACCTCCTCGGGTTATTTTTATTGGCTCCAGGAAATCAGCCAACATCCAACAGATAATCAAAAAGAGGATGTATATGATTAACAATTTACCGTCGACTTTCTACCAGTAAAAAAACCCGAGGAGGCGACCTTAGCTTCTGCAAATTGACGACACAACAAGAAGAACCTCCTGAATACAAAAGGCCAATGGATCCGTCCGACGAAGTGGGCACGTGCTCGGTCTGTTTGGCCTCGTTCGTTGCTCCCACTGCCTGGGCCAACTCCGCTCTGGTGTCGGCCAGCAAGGGGGAACAGTGCCGAAGGAGTTGCCCTGCCCCAGGTGCCGGGCTATCACTCCGCTCGACGAGCGACAGGGAATCGATGGCTTGCCGCGCAACTTCGACCTCATCGACATCCTCCGCTCCGTGACCATGAGTCCCTCGAAAGCAGCTGCTCCCATCCCAGTCCTGCACCCTTGCGGTAATGACTGCACGAAGCAGGCCAAGAGGTTCTGCAAGGAATGCAACAGTCATCTGTGTGAGGAATGCGATACCGAGGTCCATTCGATCAAGATCTTCCAGGGCCACACCCGTGTGGAGTCAGCCGACGCACCGGCGCCTGTACCCTCATGCGTGCACCACGCGGGCAAGCCCGTGGAGATGTGGTGTGAGGAGCATGATGTGGCAGTGTGTGTGATGTGCCTCCTGGTGGGACCACACAAGAACCATCGGGCAGTAACCATCGACGACGCCGACAAGAAGGCACGTACGAAGGCGCAAGAGGAACTGGCCAAGGTAGAGGCCGCCATGGGCGAGGTGGAAAAGGCCGAGAAGGGGCTAGCAGCCCTGGAGACCGAAGAGCAGACGAGCGGTCAGGAGGCTCGTGAGGCCATAATGCGTCACTTTCAGCAGTTGAGAGAGGCCGTGGCGCAGCGCGAGCGGGAGCTCGAGGTGGAGGTGGCGAAGTGGGAGCAAGAGAGGGCGGATGCGGTGCTCAAGACGCGCGCAGCGTTTGGATCGGCGAAGAAGCGGTTGGAGGCCGTCGGGAGAAAGCTCCAGCAGCGGGCTCTCAGCGGTCATAAGGCGCCACTCGAAGGGCAAGCGGTCACAGGCACTGGACCAGCGGAGGCAGAGCCGGCCGCAGTGTGCGCCGCGGCCAGACAGGAGATATCCAAGTGCAAGCTGCAGGCGACAAGCGTCGTATTTCGTAGAAAGGCAGCGCCAGGGGGAGCCCTCACGGCCGAGGAGGCCGCGATCAGATCGTCGGGCACAGTGGAGCAATTACGACCCATAGCCACAACGACCGTGACCAATTCAGACAGGGCGTTGCAGCCCGTCGTGTCGACCTTCTCCCTGAACCAGCGGGTTAGGGCCAACTGGCAGGGCCGAGGCACGATGTACGATGGTACGATCTCTGGTATCGAGGGCAACGGGCTCTACACTATCACATATTACGACGGCTACCGCGAGAGCCAGGTGCCTGCAGCCCGCATCGCACCTTACGGGTTGTCCCTGAACCAGCGGATCAAGGCAAACTGGCAGGGCCGAGGCACGCTGTACAAGGGTAAGATCTCTAACGTCGAGGGGAACGAACTCTACGCAGTTACATATGATGACGGTGCGGTTGAGAATAATGTGCCCGCATCGCGAATTACAGCGGATGTCTCGTAGCTGTCTCTCGCAATGTTTTCGAACGAAAATAAATCACAATGTGGCCTAGTGGCATGAATCTTTGTACTTTTTAAAAGTACCAAGTCCAAAAAGGGCTGTCATTGACCAGAACATAGTGCGCCTTTCTTTATGAGATTAAAATTGGGTTGTTTGTTAGCTTGTCCCCGAGAAGGACTGGAACTTGCGGTGGACGTTGTCGCTGATGTACTCCGTGATGAGGAAGATGAGGTCAGGGTGGTTGTCGTACATAACTTCCTTGAAGTCCTGCCACGTCAGCCACTCCGCCTGCGGCTCCTCCTCGCCCTTCTCGTCTCCGCTAACAACATCCCCACCGACAACACACGTTTAGAGGACTGCGAAGAGGTGGGACTCGAGCAAAAGACTGCACGGTACCGATCCAGGGCCTTGCGGAGCTGCAACTGTATGCGCTCCTTCTCCTGCCGCAGGTAGATCTCCGACGCTATCAACGCATCGCCGCTCCCCACCGAGAACCCGCCCAACACCGGTCCATACACCAACTGTTGCAGCCCACACAAGGCCGATCAGGAGAAGGGAGTGAGCGGCGAGGGGCCGGAGCGGAGAGAAGAGAGGCGCGAGTCGTACTCGGAGAGTGGTGACGAGTTCGGCGCACTCGGCGCGGGCGAGGACGAGGTCGGCCCCCTCCTCGAGCCGTTCGCGCTCCTCGCGGCGTCGCTCGTAGGAGGACCGCTGTTGGTGCTGCGGCTGAGGCGACGACGGCGCCGACGACGGCGACGACACGGTGACGCCAGAGTTGGACGTTGACGAGGCCGACGACAGCGACGAGGCCCCGCTCACGCCCCGCCTCCCACTGCCATTCTCGCTTCGCTTTCGGCGCCAGTGGCGGCGTCGGCGCTTCTCCTCGTCCGATTCGCTGTCGACATCTGAAGGATCGGTCAGCCCGCCGCTCTCCCCGCCGGTGCCGCTACCGCCGGCGATGCCGTTGTTAAGCTCCATGGCGTGCCCGACGTCTGTCGGTTCGACGGGCGCCTCCGTCATGGCCGCCTCTCTCCGCTGTCCATACAACCGAAAGAACACTGCCCCACCCACCGTGAGCCAGCTGGCGCGCGCACGCGTCGCGTGTTATGCCGTACTCTGGAGGAGGGCGTCAAGCGGGCCCTTGACGAGCGGGGAGAGGCCCAGGGCGAGCTCGTGGAACGAGAGGATGCCGTCCCCATCCCTATCGAACAGCTCAAACATGCCCCGCACCCGCGAGTAGGCCACCTGCCGTGTCGTGTCGCCCCCCCCCCACATTGGTCGTAAGAGAAAGAGAAAGAGAAAGAGAAAGAGAAAGAGAAAGAGAAAGAGAAAGAGAAAGAGAGGTAGCGAGAGAGGGGGAGGGACCTTGCCCCAATTGGGGGAGATGGAGTGGAGAACGAAGGGAAAGTCGAAGAGTTCGAGACCGCGATGGCGGAGGGAGGCGGCGGCGAGGGCGTCGTAGGCGGTGTGGAGCCGCTCGAGCTCGTCGCCCGAGAAGGAGGTGTGCTGCTGAAGGACGAGAATGTCCTTGCGCTTGGCGTGCAGCTTCTGCTCCTGGAGAATGGCCGAGAGGTAGGTCTGCCGCATCGACGACAGGTTGTTGGGCGTCAGCAGGTTGTCGCGCGTCGTCGCAAGCTCGAACGCGCTCTTGAACCAGCTGTCTGGCTCGTAGCCCTGCCGCAGCGTCTGCTTGAACAGATTCACGATGTCCTGCGCCGTCGTCAACCGCATGATGGTCGCCTTGTTACCACCACCCACCCAACCAACCCGAACATCGCCAGCCCAATCGTTCACAGAGGTTAACACCAACGTCAGGAGGGAGGGTGAGGGCGCGTCACGCACTTGGTGGGTCTTGAAGAGAGAGAAGACGAGGAGGAAGAGAACGTGCGAGCCGTGGCCCGCGCCGTCGGTGAAGAGGAAATCCCAAATACGCAACACCGTCTCCGTGGGCGCCGTGTCGGCGAATATGCACATCAGCCACTTGGTCGTGAACGAGTGCACCGGCACGCCCAGAGCCGACAGATGTTCGTACAGCCCCGGCATACGTGCCCTCACCTTTGGTTGTGTATCAGTGGCCAGTGTCAATGTCTGCTTGCGCGTGTGCGTGTGCGTGTGCGTGTGCGTGTGCGTGTGCGTGTGCGTGTGCGTGTGCGTGTGCGTGTGCGTGTGCGTGCGGGCGTACGAGGGCGGCGAGCACTTGCTGGTCGACGAGGAGACCCAGCATGCTCGGGGTGAAGTAGTCCACCAGCAGGTCCTCCACGATCTTGGACAACAGCCAGAACGCGCCCTCCTCGTCCGTCACCAGCAGCAGAAGCCCCTGGATGCGAGTCCCCCATAAAACGACATTGTTGTGTACCCCGGTCAGCGCACACTGACCTGCGTGCGCGATCGTTCGCGACAGCGTGTGGTGTGTGAGTGGTGAGTGGTGTTTCGTACAGCGATGAAGTTCATGGACTGGCAGTAGCCCAGGGAGGGGTTCCACACGGCGTAGGCCGAGAGGACGCGGGTGAGCGCCGCACGCGCCTCGTCCTCCCTAAAGTACGAGTGCGTGGGGAACGTGCGCGCCACGTCACGCTCCACCTCCACGTTCGCCGGCTGCAACTGCGCTTGCTGCAGGCGGTGCGTGTGAGCAAACCGACATGTGCGTGGATGGTGGGGAGTGGTAGACGATGGAAGGAGGGCCGCGGGGGCGTGTACCTGTACCAGGTCGGCGTAGGTGCGGGTGGACACGGAGGCCTTGCCATCGGCTCCCGACAGCTTGTACCACAGCTTCCGTCGCTTCTCGGGCGGAATGCCCACCTGACGCGCGTACATGCCACAACGCAACGCGTGAGCCGTCGCGGGGGATCGCGAGCCGTGGGGTGCCGCGGGTGACGGGTGGTGGGCAAGGCAGGTACGGTGCGGATGAGCTTTTTGAGCTGGGCCGAGTCGTTCTGGATCTCCTTGTCAAGGTCGTGGGAGGCGAGATACTTGCGCCACTCGCGCCGCTGGGAGGGCACTCGCTGGTGGTAGTACCGGGCCACGAACCGGGCGTAGAGCTCGGCGTCCTGCCGCGGCACCACGAACCCGTAGGCGTCCCGCATCACCCCGCGCTCCCCGTCCGCGTCGTGGATGCTCCACTCCTCCCACTCTTCGGCTGCGTCCGCGTCCGCGCGCACACGTCCGCCCGGATGCGAACTCATAAATCTAAAAACCAAAAAAAATTAAATTGATTTAATTGTTCGTAAGTGAATAACGTTGCGACTTTCATATAAAGTTAAACAAAAAATAATTAATAATCTGAAGAATTAATAATTAATAATATAGCGTACTTGGCGTAGCGAGAGCGAAAGCAGAGAACGCGAAGGCGGCGGTCGACGCCGGTCCAGGTTTCTGAGTCGCCGACGACCTCGCGCTCGGTCCTGAGGCTGCCATCGGGCGTGACCCGCAGGTACTTGCCGTGGGACGACCGCAGGGCGTACTTGACCTCGCCTCCGCTGCCGCTGCCGTCCCCGCCTTTTGACACGCGCTGAAGCAGCCACATTTGCCCCTCGGCCCCGTCCGGCGGGCTCGACATCGGCACGATCGCGCCCTTCCCCCAAACCTCTCAGCACCACACATCGACACACGCACACGCGGGGGAAGTACCTCATTAGTGACGCAGCGGCGGGAGAGGGAGACGCGGCCGTCGGCACGGGCAGTGAGGTATTTGCCAGTGAAGGAGGTGATGTAGACCTTCCACACGCCGCGCGCCTTCTCGCGACGCAGCGACCCGAGGCCCGTGCTGCCCACGGCCTTCCGCGCGAGCTCGCGCCATGCGCCCCATCCCCCGCGCCGCTCCCGCCGTCGTCGCTCGTGCTCCGATGGTGAAGACGACGTAGATGAGGTAGACGTGGCCATCGGCAGTTCGCCCACATCCTCGCCCAGCTGCGGGTCGTCGAGGTCGGCTGCCATTCTAAGATCGTCTTCGTCGTCTTCGTCTTCGCCATCGTGATCGTCGAGGTCAGAGTCATAGTCGGAGGCGTCCGGGTCGCCTGACTGCGGCTGCGATGACGAGTGCCGGGGAAGGGCGGGCGCGCTTTGCAGAAGGGCGACGATGTGCGGGAGGCCCATCTGGGTGGCGACCTCGACGGGACTGCCTGACGGGCCCACGAACTCCTTATCGGCGCCGTACCAGAGCAGGGTCCGCACGATATCCGGTGCGTTGCGGCGGATGCCGTAGAACAGTGGCGTCTCCCCGTATTGGTTGCACGCATTGACGTCCGCATGTGAGCACTGTGTGTTGCACATGTCAGTGCCTGTGCCCGACCAAGATGCGGCCAAGTCCATTGACTTTTGACTTGGGGGAGGGGTACTTTGATCAGCAGGTCCACGGCACTTCGCGACCCACGTAGCACAGCCTTGTGGAGTGCGGTTTCGCCCTGGTAGTTGCCTGCAACAACAACAACAACAACAACAAAAAAAAAAGACAAAAAAAGACAAAAATACAAAATTGGTCAGAGGAAAGGGCGAAAACACCAAGAAGATTTAGGGCTACGAACGAGTGTTGACGTCGATCCCAGTGAGCATGCGCAGCAGGACCTTGATATAGAGCGGGTCCTCCTCCTCGCCGCTTTCCTCGTCCCTTTTGACATGAGCTCCGCCGGAGGGCGGATCGCCGTCCTCCTGCGCCGTGCGTGTTAACAACAGCACTAGCAGCTATAGCAGCAGCACCTGGTGAACGAACCTCGTCGTCATCGTCGCGATGAGGCGATGGGTGCTCGGCATCGGCGCCGAGGGGCACGCGACGAGCCGGCGGACGGGAGGCGACGTAGTGGAGGGCGAGATTTCCGTCGTTGGTCGGGATGGCGGGGTCGGCCCCGTGCCTGAGCAGCAGGTCGCACATCTCGAGGTGCCCGCCCTCGCACGCGCAGTGCAGGGCCGTCCATCCCTGGCCGTCAATTTGGTTGATGTCCACTGGGCGAGGGCCACCACCGTCGGTTCCCGTGGGAGCTGGCGGCGGCGTCAGGAGCTGCGTGACGGCTGCCAGGTCGTTCTGACTCGCGGCCAGGTGGAGCGGCGTTCGGCCACCAAGCGAGTCAGCGACCTCGCCCGCCTGCAGTCACATAGACGTCATGTGAGCTTACACGGCGCTCACGAAACGAACGGGGCAGTGGATCCGCGTAGTACGTTGGTGAGGGAGGGCTCGGTGCCCTGCCGCGGGAGGACAAGGAGGCGGCTGACGGGTTCGTTGCGGTGCTGCTGCCAGAAGCGAAGGAAGAAGGAGACGACGCCCTCCTTGGAGAGAGTGCCCATCTTGTCGCTGGTGGTCTGCAGCAGAGCCCAGTCCCGTTCGATCTCCTCCACGCTCTTGGCCTTTGCTACCACGTAGCTGTTGGCCACCAACATAATCCCTGAAAAATAAAGTGAAAATAAGAATAACCATCCCTACGATGAAACGAAAATAATATCAATTGTGGGAATAAACCGTAAAATATCCTAGTTAATTAATAACTGACTAATTGATTTTCAAATTAATTCCTGTGGGATGGGGCGGTACGGAATCGGTAGGCCCAGATTCCGGTCTTGTGTTTCTGGAGCACAAAGTTGTCATCGCGCTGCTTCTCTTCCCACCACGACCCACCAAGCGAGCTGTCTGTAGTGTGATTGTGTCCACTTTCCATAATGAATTTGGTGCAGTTCCCAACTTCGTGCTCCCTCCATTGAACGAGAGCACTGGTCGTGGCCTCGTAGCACAGGCCGGCACGTACCAGGCTTGCACAGCGGCATCGTATGGGGAAGGACTGCTACTCCTGAGAGAAGGGGTGATAATCACTTTTGGCGGACGCACACAAGAATTATTACTCGGCCAGCGCAACAAGAAAAAGCCTAAAACGACCGTTGCAAACCAATAAGCCACGCGTGGATGAGGATGACGGTCTTTTCATTCGGCTCTGCGCAGTCGCGAGGGTTTGCGCGTGTGGTGCCGGCACCCAGCCCTTCTCCTCAACTTGCATTTTCACCCGCGGACGGGGCTGGCTGCTGCGGTGGCGACTCGCGCTGGGGCGTGGCATCAACGCGTGGCAGGCTGCCCCAGGGCAGGTAGCCGTGCAGGAGCAAGTTGTTGGGAATGGTGTTCAAGTGCGTGAGCTCCTGCCGCACGTACGCGATCAGAGCCGTCATGTGTGACTGGTGGGGCAGCCTGTTGAAGAAGATGTGCCTGTGGATGCGATTAGTGTTGCTGATTATGCACAAAATAACTCGTGCAGGTGATATAAAGGGCGCTATACCTAAAGAGCGCGTCTCCGAGCTGATCTTGCGAGTTGGATTTGAGGGCCTTGTCGAGCGAGAGCGTGGCGTGAGCGTAGAGGTTGGGCAGCTGCTTGAAGGCCTTCCCCATCCCCACGTAGTTGACCCCAACGTTGGTGTTGAGCTTTTCCTCCACGTCCATCCAGAAGCTGTCTGCAAAATACGCTCGCGTGTCCAAAGACTGCAGAACCACGTAGTCATTAGCATTCACCGCACACGCGCGTGCATGTGTGCGTGGGTGCGGGTACCCGGCGCGACTCATCCTTGCGAAGACGCACGGAAGTCACCCACATGTGGAGCGTTGATATCAAGAACCAAGGCAGCAGACCCTTCTCTTCGTATCCCAGCACTGTGCGGCTTGTACAGTCAGTCACACGCACACGACACGCAATACGCTTCTTGACGTGACGCGACGCGACGCGACAGCGACAAGAGAACGTACGATCGTAGAACTCTTCGTCGAGGGAGCGGTAGAAGACGTTAGCGTAGAGGGCGGAGCCGGACCGCAGGCTCTGGTTCTTTTTGCCGTAGTAGCCCAGGAACCGCAGCAGGCCGTCCTCATTCTCACCCTGGTCGGCCCGTTGCTTCGCCACCCTGTCAGGTGAGAAGGAAGAGATGGGGGGGGGGGCAGCAAAGCCATCCTTATCAGCACGGCATGGCGGGACTTACGCATGCACAAGCACGCTATGACACGTACTCGAGGATCTTTTGAACGCCTAGCCTATCTCGTTGCCGCTCCTCTGGGGTGCGACGTGCGAAGATGACCGGCGAGGTATATGTGAGATCGGTGGCGGGTGTTTCTGCTGTTGTTCGACCGGTTGGCGTATCAGGCGCCGAAGGCTGGGAGATGCCGCCCGTCAGTGGTGTGCCCCCGGTCTCTCCGGAGCTGTGACGCATGGCACCGCCCCGCCCAAACAGCTGCGTATATTAATCGTGAGTTATATCTCCTTAATTCAATCACAATGAAGGCAAGTACCAGGAAAGCAGGAGTAGTCCTGTATCGACTTTGCAAGCTAGCGCTGGTGCTACGAGAAAGTGAGCGGCTAAATGTACGAACGTAAGATCGCTGCGTGGCGGCCATCAGGCCGGTGGTCACATGCGCGGGCACCGCGGACTTGGCCTGCCGGCTACCAGCGAGATGAGGCAGGGCCTGACGCATTCTTGTGGTTCTTGGACAAAGAGTTGGGGCGGAACAGATCACACAACTTGTGCCACAATCGGATTTTCTCTCCAGGTTTTCTTTCGTTTCCGCCTTACTAATAAAACGTACAGGCATACCAAACAAGTAGCAACCACAACGAAACCTTTGGCATGCCTAAGCACAAATGCCAAGAAGGCCATCAACACCATAGTTCATACATGACCAGATGGCAGTTATAGGTGGTGAAGAGGAGCTGCATGAACATTACACATGTAGACACAATGGTACAGCGAGCATGTGTGTGGTGAAGGTGACCTTGATTAACTACTTTCATTGGAGCAGGTGCACATGCACTTGAAGATGTCATGGTGGTCAATGCTGTATGACTGTGATTCACAGCATTCACCAGTGCAAGCCAAATTGTAGGTGATGGAGATGGTATGACTTTTAATTTTTATCTGAAACCACCTTTACCACTATTACCCACATCAGATCACATTTAAAATGGCTCACTCTTGGAGCAGCAGAGAGCCCAGCTGAAGCTTATTGCTGGTTATGTAAGCTGTGAGCAAGGAAAGTCCTTCTTCTGACTCTCATGCCCTGCCACTGTGTCACAACTACCTGGTTCAGCAGGAAAGAAGCCAACAGTGATCCTGGTGGCGATCGTGGGTGGCTACTGCGCTATTATCCTATAAGCGTGTTCTAACGCATGAAAAGTTGTGTAGTTTGGCAAGGAGAGCGGCAGTCTTCAGTGATTTTATGAGCATTGGTGACGATTGAGGGTGAGGCAAAGGATAATAAATACGCTTCGTCGTGAGGTGCTGTGTGGATTGGGGCGGGAGCGCTCAGGCCCACCGGAAGAGAAGGAGGGTCGCTGAAATGTTATCCTGGGACCCCTGCACGTGGGCTCGTCGTGTGATGGCCTCGGTGAGCTCGTCTACGCCAAGGCCCTCGTCGAGCTTCTCAAACGCAAAGTCTACCGACTCCTGTCCGAGACACACGCGAGCGTTAGCGACGCCATCTGGACTCCTTCACGCGTGGCATGCACAATGAGCAAAAAAAGGCGCACAACCTTGTGCGTCCAGTTCTCCCACACTCCGTCGCAGCCCAACAGCAGGAAGCTGTCTCTGTTGGGAGAGAGGAGAGGGAGCGAGTGAGACCATGGGACAGTGGCAGGGCAGGAGGTCGGGAAGAGGCAAAAGTTGTACGTGGCGGGAGAGAGCTGCCGGTGCATGACGTGAGGGTGGGGGTCAACCAGCACCCCATGCCAGAACCCGTCCTCCTCAATGGGTAGCTTCATGTTCTATCGACGCTCATTGCCGGAGAAGGATCGTGAGGCACAGCCCACGGAACGGGCCTTTCGGGCGGTCGAGTGAAGAGAAGGAGGAGGAGCGAGGGGGAGGGGAGGGGCGCACTCGATCGCCAAATGAACGCGATACCGCGAGCCCGCCCACGCGGCCTCCCACGATGAACCCGCCCTCCTTCTCGATGCGTGCCCGCTCGGTCGGCACCTACCCC
>JANDJZ010000344.1:0-10113 GCA_027943245.1 Acanthamoeba sp. SK_2022b
CTGTTGCAGCTCTGACTCGTCGGTGAGCTTCTCCGGCGGTCTCCAGTGCGGTTCGCTCGTCACCGAGAGCTCGGCCACCATCGTCTCCCTGCCCGGCTTCGCCAACGGCCAGCTCGTGCAGGGCAACGTGGCCAGCATCACCGGCGTCGACTTTGCCGCGGCCAAGACCGAGCTCCAGGCCCAGGCCTCGTCCCTCTGCTCCGCCGGCGGCGTCGCTGCCAGCGTCTCGGGCGGCGCCATCACCCTGACCGGCACCAGCGCTGCCTCGCAGGCCTTCACCGTCAACGTGGCCGACCTCAACGCGGCCTCGTCTCTCACCCTCACCGTGCCCGACGCTTCGGCCGTCGATCAGGTGGTGGTCAACATCGTGGGATCGAGCGCCATCAATGTGGGCGGCTTCCAGACCTTCCTCAACGGGGTGAGCTCCGGCCTCGTGACCTACGTCGTGTGCGAGGCGCCCACGGTGTCGATCAAGAACTTTGGCCTCTACGGCAACCTGTTGGCGCCTTCGTCGGCCGTCACCATCGAGAACGCGCAGCTGCTCGGCAACGTGGTGGCGCTGAGCCTGACGGGCACCGGAAGCGGCGAGGTGCACGTGCCCACGTGCCCCACTCCCTCCCCCTCGCCCTCGGCTTCGCCCGCTGCTTCAACTTCGCCCTCGCCTTCGTCGTCGGCCGTTCCTTCGGCTTCTGCTTCTCCCTCGGCTTCGGCATCGCCCTCGCCCTCGCCCTCGTCGTCTGCCTCGCCTTCGGCGTCCCCCTCGTCGTCTGCCTCGCCCTCGGCGTCCAGCTCGCCTTCTAACTCGCCCGCCCCCTCGGCCTCGAACTCGCCTTCGCCGTCGGCTTCCAACTCTCCCTCGCCCTCGGCCTCGAACTCGCCTTCGCCGTCGGCTTCCAACTCCCCCTCGCCCTCGGCCTCGAACTCGCCTTCGCCGTCGGCTTCCAACTCTCCCTCGCCGTCGGCTTCCAACTCTCCTTCGCCGTCGGCCTCGAACTCTCCCTCGCCTTCGGCTTCCAACTCCCCCTCGCCTTCGCCGTCGGCCTCCAACTCTCCCTCGCCTTCGCCGTCGTCGTCTCCCTCGGCCGCCCCCTCGACTTCGCCCATCCTCTCTACTCCCCAGCCTTCGCCTTCGGCGTCGCCTCTGCCTTCCCCCTCGGCCACCCCGCTGTGCCCGGCTCCCCTGTTCGGCGCCAACGTCTCGGCCTACAACGTCTTCCTCCTCGGTAACGAGGGTTCCAACTACACGCTCGACCTGACCAACGGCGATATTGAGGGCCGTGTGGCCACCAACGGCAGCTTCCGCGCCATCAATTTCGGCGTCGGCTCGCGCCTTGTCCCGTGCAACGCCTCCGTGCCGTCGGTCATCGTCGCCGGCGAGAACGCCACCATCGAGTTCGTGGGCGGCATCCAGTGCGGCACCCTCGTCGCCGAGAACACCGCCGACATCGTCACCCTGCCCGGCTTCGCCAACGGTCGTCCCGTCTTGGGCAGCGTGCAGAACATCACGGGCGTCAACTTCACCGCCGAGGCCGAGCAGCTCAACGCCACGGCCAACGCTCTCTGCGCTGCTGGTGGCGTCGCCGCCACCGTGTCGCCGTGGAGGGAGATCTCGTTCACGAGCACGAGCACCAACGCCTCGCAGGCCTTCACCGTCAACGCCTCCGACATCAATGTCGCCTCGTCGGCCACCTTCAGCTTCCCCAACGCTTCCGCCGTCGAGAGCGTTGTGGTGGCCATCCTCGGCAACGAGAGCCTCACTTTCACCAACTTCGGCATCAACAACGGCGGCGTGCCCGGCGCCTACATCACGTACGTGGTGTGCTCGTCGGAGCAGGTGACCGTGCGCGGCTTCGGTCTCGAGGGCAACCTGCTCGCCTTCAACTCGTCGCTCACCGTGGAGAACGGTCAGATCGTCGGCAACGTCGTCGCGCAGGTCCTGAACGGTACTGGTGGCGGTGAGGTGCACGTGCCCGTGTGCCCCACTCCTGTGCCCTCTCCTTCCGCCTCGCCCTCTGCTTCGCCGTCGGCCTCCTCCTCGCCTTCCAATTCCCCGTCGCCCTCGGCTTCGCCCTCCAACTCGGCCTCGCCCTCGCCTTCCACCTCTGCGTCGCCCTCGGCCTCGCCTTCCACCTCTGCGTCGCCCTCGGCCTCGCCTTCCACCTCTGCGTCGCCCTCGGCCTCGCCCTCCAACTCGGCGTCGCCCTCGGCCTCCCCCTCGGCGTCCGCATCGCCCTCGCCCTCGGCCTCTGCGTCCCCTTCGGCTTCCGCCTCGCCTTCGCTGTCGCCCTCGCCCTCCGCTTCGGCTTCCGCTTCTCCCTCGAGCTCGCCCTCCGCATCGCCGTCTCCCTCGGCCTCGCCTTCACCTCTGCCGTCCACCATCGTGTCGACTCCCCAGCCCTCCCCCGTCGCCTCCCCGTCGTGCCCGCCTTCGTTCTTTGGCGGCGCCGCGGCCTACAACGTGTTCCTCTCCGGCAACGCCGACAAGGAGTTCGCCCTTAACATGATCAACGGCGACGTGTGGGGCAAGGTTGCCGTCGACGGCAGCGTCTTCGCTCGCAGCTTCGGCATCGGCACCAGGCTCACCTGCACCGCTGAGGCCGCTGATGAAGCCACCCTCATTGCGTACGTCACCGTTCTCGCCTGTGTTCACAACAAACGTCAGTGTTGACTCATCTCTATCTCCCTTGCAGTTCTGGCTCCGATGTTGATATTACTGGCGAGATCCAGTGCGGCAACCTCGTCACTCCCAACACCACGGTTGTGACTGGCCTTTCGTTCCGCAACGGCGAGGCCATCACTGGCGACATCACTGAACTCACTGGCCTCGACTTCGAGAGCGTAGCTGCTGAAATCGAGGTGGCCTCCAGCTCTCTGTGCAGCGCTGAGGGCACCGCCGCCACTGTGGGCGCTGGCAGCCGCGTGACCTTCGCCGGCTCCAGCAGCGCCTCGCAGACCTTCACCATCACCACCGCCCAGCTGGCTGCCGCCTCGTCGATCAGCTTCGCCTTCGACGACGCCTCTGCCGTCGAACAGGTCGTGGTCAACGTCATTGGCGACGACAGCGTCAACTTCTCGGGCTTCGACACCAACCTTGGTGGCCTGTCGAACGGGCTCATCACGTGGAACATCTGCTCAGCGACGAGCGTCACCATCAGCGCA
Organism: Acanthamoeba sp. SK_2022b; assembly: GCA_027943245.1. Taxonomy (NCBI): domain Eukaryota; phylum Discosea; order Longamoebia; family Acanthamoebidae; genus Acanthamoeba; species Acanthamoeba sp. SK_2022b. The sequence goes on from JANDJZ010000344.1 coordinate 3,160, forward strand.
TTCAACTTCCAGGGCAACCTGCTGGCGCCGCTGGCCGACGTGACCATCTCCAACGCGCAGATCAACGGCAACGTGGCCGCGCGCACGCTGACGAGCACCGGCAGCGGCGAGGTCCACCTCCCCCAGTGCCCTTAAGCGCCCCTACCAACCGACTTCTCTTTTCTCGGGCCGCTGAGATCACGGCCTGCACATTTATCAAGACATTTAATTAATAAAATTCATCCTCAAAATCAACATCTTGAAGTGTTGCGTTCGCACAGTGGTTTTTCCCAGTTTCCAGTTAATTACAAAAAGGCCGATTGGGAGATAGGATCTATGTTTCTTGCAGCACCTTTTCGGTGGGTTGCTGTTTCAGTCGCACCAGTCCCGATCGGACAGCTTGGCAATCTGCGGAAGTGCCACTCGCGTCTCAGCGATCAATGGGTACACCAGTGGGAGAGGTTCTCCATGGGGCCCGCGAGTCCAGCTGGAGTTCAGGACCGCGGACGAGAATGACCACCCCTCGCAACGAAATGCCGGTGGGAAGGTGTTGGTTCGGCTTCGCCCCTCCTATAAGGACCCTCTTTTCTCACTCGCCACCAACACCCTAACATAAGACCCTCGGGCAACACAAGGACTCTACCCTAACAGAACCACACTGACCTGGTAATGAGGACAGGGCTAGTGGTGTGCCTAGTATTTGGGCTATGCGCTACACTGGCTGCGGCCAAGACCTGCCCTCCCAACTTCTTCGGAGCTGCGGCGTACTACAACGTCTTCTTGCTCGGAGACAACTCGACTGAGGACAGCTACACCTTTGAGCTCACAAACGGCGATGTTGAAGGTAAGCTGCACAGTTACTCTTCTTCAAAATGGGCCTGACACTACAGTGGTGTGTCAGGTCGAGTGGCAAGCTACGGCAATTTCAGGGCCACCAACTTCGGCATCGGCAGTCGCTTGGGCGCTTGTGACGCCAACTCAACTACACTAGTCGTGGGTGGGTTAGACTCCGACATCGACTTCAATGGAGGCCTGCAGTGCGGTTCGTTGGTTACCGATAGCACTGCCGCCAACTTCACCGCCCTCCCCGGTTTCGCGAATGGCGAGCTCACACAGGGAGACCTTGTAGATCTGGCCGGTAAGAATACCATGTCCTTCGAGAGTGAGCCATAAAATGAGCTCACCTTCATCTCCCACAGGTTTGAACTTTGCACTCGCGCGGTCGCAGCTTGAGGAGGCTGCTACCAGCCTCTGCCAGGTCACCGACAGCGCCAGTATCTCCTCCAGCGTTGCGGCCGGTGGTAGCCGCCGAGCGGTCGTTTTCACCGGCAGCAGCACCAGCGCTGTGCAGGCTTTTTCAGTAAGCGCAGCTGATCTCAAGTACGATCCAGCTAGGAAGAGAGTATACTTGGGTGCATCATTAACGTTAGTTCAACAGCCAAGCCAGCTCGGTCGCATTCCACTTCCCGATTCCACAGCTCTTGAAGCAGGTCGTGGTCACCATCGAAGGCAACGATGATCTCACGCTCGGGGGCTTTCAGAACTTCAATGGTATGTCTCTCCCTCCTCTCGAATTCTTCAGTTTTATTCAACCCAACACCTGTTCAACTGAGGCAGAGGTGCAGTCCGGTTTGGTGACGTGGGTGGTGTGTTCGGCGCCTTCGGTCTCCATCGAGCAGCTGGGGTTTGTCGGCAACCTAATGGCTCCATTCTCTGATCTCTCCCTCCAGAATTCTCAGGTAGATGACATAGGGGACAAAGCTTTGGGTGCAAGTGCGAGTGGCTCACCGAAGATAATACCACAGATCGAGGGTACTGTTGTGGCTCGCGCGCTGCGCGGCAACGGCAGTGGTGAGGTCCACCTGCCATCGTGCCCTGCGGGCCTACCCTCGCCCTCCATTGCACCGTCTACATCCCCCACCGTGGCGCCCTCCACCTCGGCATCGGCGTCGCCCTCCGTCTCGGCCATTCCTTCGCCATCGACGACGGTCACTCCTTCAGCCTTGCCCTCATCCTCAGCCACTCCATCCATCTCTAGCTCCCCCTCTGCCTCACTTTCTGCTGTCCCATCTACCTCAGCGTCGCCCTCAGCCAGCTCTCTGGTCGTCATGACGCTTCTGCCTTCGCCCTCGTCATTGCCTTCATTCTCGGCATCGCCCTTGCCGTCGCCCTCGCCATCGTCGGCCACCACTCCCTCGGCCTCTGTCTCACCTGCGGTCTCAGCTTCCCCTTCACCCGTGCCGTCACCCTCTGCCTTGGCTCTGAGCTGCCCTCCAGCCCTGTTTGGAAGTAACGTGTCGCTCTACAACGCGTTCCTTATCGGCGCCCAGGGAGCTAACCTCACCTTCAACCTCACCAACGGCAATGTCCAAGGTGCAGTTCTGGCAGCTCTCTCCTCCCATCTTCAGATTTCCTGGTCTCCAGGCTGACCGCTGGCCATGCTTGTGTAGGTCGGGTGGCGAGTTACGGCAGCTTGCGGGCGGTCAACTTTGGCATAGGGTCGCTCCTCAGCCCGTGCAACTCGTCATGCCGTCGCTCGTGGTTGGCGGGTCACCCTCTCATGAATATGACCACCGGCGGTGCTTGCGTGTCTGATCATGAAAATGGCCTCTGCACCCCCAGGGAGAACTCGAGCATCGAATTTGCGCAGAGTTCCGTGCTGTGCGGCTCTCTCTTCGCAGAAGATTCGCTCGACGTCGTCTCGCCTCTCAACTTTGCCGACGGTGAGATAGTCCTTGGTAGCGTCATGAACGCAACCGGCAACTCGACTTCTTCGCCGAGGCCGAACATCTCGATGCCACTGCCAGCGCACTCTGCGCTGCTGCAGGCACTCTACCGAACGTCTCCGCTTCGGGCCTCATCATTAACGGCACCGGCGGCGGCCAAATTCTGGCCCCAGCCTGTTCCACCCCCCTTCTCTCTCCCTCAGCCTCGCCCTCGCCCTCTGCTTCAGCGACATCATCGGCATCACCCTCTACCTCGGCATCTCCCACGGCTACCTCGGCGCCCGCCTCCCCTTCTCCCTCTATAGCTGTGTCCGCTTCGCCATTAACCTCTCCAGCAGCATCGCCCTCGGCTTCACTCTCGCCTTCTCCGTCGGTCTCTCCCATCTCGTCCCCCTCCTCGCCCAATTTGGAGCAGCCCGCGCCTACAACGTGTTCCTGTCAGGCAACGCCGATAGGACCTACGCTTTCAACCTCACCAACGGTGACGTGTGGGGCAGGGTAGCCGTCGAGGGCAGCTTCTACGCTACCAGCTTCGGCATCGGCACGCGACTGCAGTGCGGCGACGCCAATACCACCCTCGTTGTGTACGCTGCCCAATCCCACCACGCTCCTTTACCTGAACCTAAACTTTGAGCGTTCCGCACAGTTCGGGCCCCTCGGTCAAGACGAGCAATGGCGCTTTGGAGTGTGGCAACCTCGCTACTACGACCTGCGTATGGGCCTTTCTTTCCACAAGGGGGAAACTGTCTCTTCCAATGACTTGTCCAGCCTCACCGGTTCGTTGCTCCCTCGAAGCCTTGTCAGCTTGAACTAATGTTTGGCCGCGCACAGGGTTCGGCTTCTTCGATGTAGCCTCAGCCCTGGCCGAGACCTCTGCTTCGCTATGCAATGGCCAGGGGGTGGCTGCGACTGCCTCATCGGGGCAAGACCTTGTGTTTGCGGGCAATGGCAACTCCTCACAGACGTTCAGCCTCACCACGGCGCAGCTACGATCAGCCACCTCGCTGCGCTTCACTTTTGCCGGCAACGCGTCGGCCATCGAGTCGGTGGTGGTCCCGACGACGAGGAGATCACCTTTTCCAACTTCGCCATCAATACCGGTATGCCGCTAGCGTGCTTGTTGTTTCTTGGCTTAACTCTGATCATCGTTGCACGGCACAGGCGGGTTGTCTTCTGGTTTGATTACATGGAACATTTGTTCGGCCACGCTGGTGGAGGTGAATGCGTTCAATTTCGACGGTAACCTGCTCGCTCCTCTGGCCGACGTTGTCGTCGGAAACGCTCAGGTGCGCCCTCTCGCCCAACTCCTCGAAGACCTTACCCATGTTGGGCTCACAGCCTTCAATTCTCTTCATCAGATTGTGGGCAACGTGGCGGCGCGCTCGCTCACCGGAACCGGAGGCGGCGAAGTCCACACCCCCACTTGCCCCTAAACGCACGCGCCAAGAGGCCACCATATGCTGGCTGAGTCAATAAAGGTGGGTCGTTTTTATGAGTACACATGTGCGCAACAAGGGCTGCTTGATAACTCAGGGGCAGGTGTTGCAGTCGCGCGGGCACGAAGTGCGATTCTCTCCATTATTGCAGATGCCGTCACCGCAGAAGACGACCAGGTTGTCCCAGTAGGCGCACTGGGCCGACGCCAGGTTGTACTCGACGTGCAGGAACGGGTTGACATTGAACACCTGCACGGCCTTGGTCGCCGTATTGTACGTCGGCCAGAACACGCCCGGGTTGCCGTTCCTGCAAGTGGCGAGCGTCCAGTGAGAAGACGAGTTGGCATGCCAAAGGGGTTAGCTTGGCGCGGTGGGTGTACCAGAGGAAGCTGCCCCAGACGGCCATGACCTTGCGCGAGAGCTGATAGTCCAGGCTACCCGGAGCCCAGAACTGCGGCGCGGTGCCGGTAGCGCAGGTGGGAGGCCCGTAGGGCCAGAAGTCGCTGATACACGACGTGCCAAAGATGTAGTTCAACTGTTGGGGCCCGGGAAGGCATCAAGATGAGATATACACACAAGGCTTAGTAAAAGGTGAGGGGACATACGTCAGTAGAGTGGAAGGAGCCGAGGAAGGTCTGCGGCGGGGTATAAGGCAAGTAGCGGCGGAGCTCGTAGAGGTAGAGGTTGGCGGCGCCGGCCTCGTTCATGAGGTCGAGGTAGTGGCGCACCTGGCACGTGTAGTCGCGGTCGCCCTCGATCGCGGCCAGGCGCGCAAAGACGGTGGGATAGGCCGAGGCCGGGTAGAGCTGATCTACCACCGCCGGGAAGTTGGGGCCGAACTGGGCCGCATTGCTGATGAATTGATTGAAGAAGGTCTGGTTGAGCGGGTACACGCCGTTGAAGTAGGACAAGCCGTTGGCCCGGAACACCGTGGATTCGTTGAGGTTGTTACCAGCCAGCACCTAGACGTACCCACAGTGAATATTGACAGATCATGGTGAGTACACTCGGTGCTGTCCCTCAAGCAGACAAAAAAAGGCGAGCCTGGGCGAGATACAGGGACGCGGGCGAAGTAGCCCTTCTGGAGCAGGTAGAGGGGCTGGTCGGGGATGATGATTCCGTCAACCGAAGGCCTGGCAGGAGCAGGCTGCACGGTTCGCTGAAGGTTGAGAAGGGTGGCGGGGCTGGCCGCGCGGAGGCACTGCCGGAACCAGATGTCAAACAAATAAGGCAATAGGAGCTAAAAGAGTGAAGAAGATAAAAAGAACGAAAGGACGAACGGCGCGGATGGCGGCGTTGGAGGAGGTATCGCAGTTGAGCGCAGCAACGAGCGCATCTCCCTGGGCACCGACGTAGCTCTGGTTGGTGAGGCTGCTAGTCACTGCGCTCTCGATGATGGCCTGCTGGAAGAGGCCACGCGAGGTGGGCGAGACCAAATGGATGGCCACGCTTATGCCGCCCACCGATTGGCCGGCGAGCGTCACCGCCGACGGATTACCGCCGAAGAACCTGAGGGAGGACAATTTACAGCGCGTCAGTCAAATTGCAGTGGGTGAAACTATGTAGCCACCACAGCACTGGTGTCATCAAAAGACGAACCCGATGTTCTCCTGCACCCACCGAAGAGCCTGGACCTGATCCATGATGTTGTAGTTGCCAAAGGTGCCAGTCTCCTCAAGGAAGGCAGGGTGGGCCAGCATGCCCAGCAGGCCCAGCCTGTAGTTGACGGTCACGATGATAGAATTGGTCGTGGCAGCCAGCACCGAACCATCGGTGACGGGCTGTGCGCCGGATCCGGTCTGGTATCCGCCGCCATGGAGGAACACCATCACCGGAAGGTTGCTGCCGGGATGGGCTGCCAAAGGGGCCTGGAAGCACCAATCGGAACCAAAGATGAGTGATCAACCACCTGCCCATGTCAAGGCAACTCCGTAGATAAAAAAAAGAGCCCGCGGGTACCCAGACGTTGAGGTAGAGGCAGTCCTCGCTCTGGTTGGGCAGGGGCTGTACGCCAGCGAGCCCGTTTTGAGGGCAGTTTGGCCCGAAGGACGTCACGCTCTTGACGCCAGCCCAGGAATCTGGCCTCACGGGGGGCTTGAAACGTAGCTCGCCCACGGGCGGAGCGGCGAACGGAACGCCGAGGAACTGCTGGACCAGGTTGGCGTACTTGCCCTGCACAACGCCATGGTTCGTGAAGGCGATGGGTCCGAAGGCAGAGGCGGACGTGGCGATGAGCAGGAGGCCGAAAACTACAAGACCCGTCACGGAGCTTCTTGCGTGCAACATCTTGAGCAGAGCCTGCTTTAGTTGGGGAGGTTGGTGTAGGTGGATGTGTTGGAAATACTCCTTTACACAACCTCGCCCTTTATATGGTCAGCCATAAATGAACGGTAGAGCCGATACCCGGACTGCGGGCCGCGGTTCGTCGACTACTTTCGGCCTCCTATGCTTATTGGCCGATCGATGGCTTGCGACCATCTATTTTCAGGAGCGCGACATATCCGAACTACCAACCGGTTGCTTCGTGGCCTGGAATGGCTCCGCGCCTAGAACTGTTACACCACACACATACCACACACGCGGTCATGGAGCACAGGCCTCTTCTGCTTCTTCTTGCCGCTCTGCTCGTCCTCTTCTTGTCGCTTAGAGCTGGTACGTGTGGCTGACTGCGTGGTGGTTCTCTTGGCACCCCTCCTGACGCTGGGCTTGCTGCTAGATGCCATCACAATCTACGGCAAGGGGGGCACCAGTGCCAACAAGTTCTATGAAACGCTCTCCTACCTGTACCCATTCTACCGAGATTCGGTGGCAAT
>JANDJZ010000345.1:0-21244 GCA_027943245.1 Acanthamoeba sp. SK_2022b
CCACACACACACACACACACACACACACACACAATGAAAATGGCGCAGATATGGAGGGCATGCTGGGCGCGAGCCCGCTCGTCCAGCTGCGAAGCCTGGACACGCTGAGACTCAACGAACACGACCTGCTATCAACCTCGTAGCTCCTCCCCCCCCCAAGTATGCAGAGGCCGTGTGCCGAGAACCTGCACCGACTCGGCCCACATCACTCGCGTCCCAGCGATAGGAAACACCGCTCCGCTGGTGGTGGTGGTAGCCGGCCACAAGCACATGTGGGCCCCAACCGCGGGCGCTGCATAGTCCTACCACCACCAATCGCGCGCAAGGCTTTTAACCGCGGGCAAGGATTGCGCGGGTCTCAGGGCTCTCTCTTTTCCCCATAACAAGCGCTGGCCGCTACTCCTGAGCATTCTTCCGTGGCGCTGGAGGAGGAACCTGAGGCCACACACACACACACACACACACACACGCGTGTGGCATTCGACACATGTCAGACACGCGTGGGAGAAATCGAGAGAGAGAGAGAGAGAGAGTACCAGGTAGGCCCGTGCCGAGTACCCGCACGTCTGGAGCACCCGGAAGCCGTGGTCTTTCTCGTGCAGGGGCGACGACTGAAGGTCTGTACTCCAACCACCACCACCACGCCGCCACCATCCCACACCCGCGTGAACTCGCTGCCCGCCGCCCACAGCGCGCGTCGACGTACGAGTGAGGTTGATGCCCGCGTCATAACAGTCCTTGCACAGGTCTGTGTGGCGGCCTTGGTTAGCGTCGTTGTGTGTGTGTGTGTGTGTGTGTGTGTGTGTGTGTGTGTGTGTGTGTGTGGAATGGTATTGATTGGGTGGGCGCGTACCAAAGTTGCAACTCTCGGCGCAGTTGTATCGCAAGCCGGGAAGAGGCCACCGGTCACCTGGCCCATGCAAACGCATCGCGCGCACGTTAACGTTGCGTCAACACAACACCGCGATGCGCAGTTGCGTGCAAAGCAGCAGCGGGAGGAGGCGGCAGTACAGCCATCGCACGTCACGCCGAGGTGATGCACTGCAGCGCCGCGACGTATGCGATCAGAGAGACAGGCGAGGGGGAAAGGTCAGGGCGAGCAGACTCGTCATCGCATCACGCAAAGGCCAAGAAGGGGAAGTGAGTGTACCCAACGCTAGGGCGCCCATCATGTCTGCCTCGATCGCGGCCATGTCCTCGGCTGATCCATCCACACGACAAGGTTCATAAGCCGACGATCAAGGCCAATGGCGGGATGGGGAGGGGGGAGATGTGGACGAGACGTACGGGGCGGAGGCACGATAGTCGACAGAAAGGCGATGTCGTCCTGGTGGAGCTGGCCGTCGTAGACCCTCAGGTCACTGTGGTAAGAGATATGAGGATAGGGGGGGGGGAGCAAGTAAGCCGACACCGACCACACACACACAAGAACAACACACGCGCAAAGCAACGAACCGGATAAGACTCTTTCTACGGGCGTCTCCGTCCTCGGCGTCGATCGAAACGCGGCACGGGCCTCTCCTCCTGTAGTCCTGCGTTGGCAACACACACACACACACACACACACACACACACACACACACACACACACACACACACACATCACACAGGGAGAGAGGAAGCGCAGCAAGTTTGCATGCGGATCAATGACTGACCGTCTTATGGGCATGAGGAAAAGGGGGTCTCGCCGCACCCATGGGTTCAGGCGATCGCCAGTGGTGAGGTCGGCTCCCACATCCTCGGTACCGAAGCGGACGGCGAAACGCGGGCCGCCCGCGCTACCGGCGTCGTCCACCGACGTCCAATCGACTTCGATGGCCACGTGCGTCCACTGCAGGACGGGGAGGGCGCGCGTGGTCTCGAAGTTGCACAACCACTCGCTGCTCCTCCTCTTCCAGATCGCCCTCCTGCCAACACGCCCTTCAAAGGCCTCTGGCCAGTCGTCCGAATCGGAGTTGCCACTGGACGATGACGTCATCTCGTCATTGGCCGTCTCCATCACGTCTGGAAGGTGAATGTCAAGGGGGTGAGGGGGGGATGAGACACCCCTTGCTGCCCCTTCAATAATCACTCGGGTGGGCGCACGCGCAAGAAACGAACCAGCCAAGTGATCGTGCGTGGCGATCATGAAGTTGGCAGAGCGCGCGGGCAAGGCGAGGCACACCTGCTCGCCCTGTCCCTCGCGTTCCTGACGCAGGAACAGGAGCGGAAGGGAGTTGGGGTCGCCCTCACGGCTGTCCGCCATCATGAACTGCAACGCAGACCATGCACCAAGATTATTCACAACAAGAAAAAACAATAACAATAACAAAACAAAATGATAAATTAGAAATACATATTTTAAAAACCAAAAAAAACCAAAAAAAAAAAAAAAACAAAGGAATCGGCTGTGTACCCAGAAGGTGACGGTGATGCGCTTAGACATCCCGCGTAGGTGTTCGGGCTCCACGCAGTACGGAGGGAACAGTCTGAGCTCAGTAGTGCGGCCCGAACCTTCATTGGCATGCCCTGGTATGCGCCTGCAGCTATCTGAGAGAGAGAGATAAAAACGTCATTTGGCGAAGCTGGTATGGAAGAGAGGAGCGTATGGTACTGAGACGTGCGCACAGGTCTCGCCAGGAGTGGTGGTGGTCAGGCAGCGCCAGCGAGCGGGGGATGTCAAGCTCGCGCTCGGCAGCCCTGTGCCAAATGCTCTGTTGCAGCGCCCCCATTAAGGAGGATCCAGCGCAGTATAGGCTCAGCGCCAACTTCTGCTTTCCACGTACATCATGCGCGAGCAGTGAATGAAGGGTGCGGCACGTCAAGCCCAGGCGGCCGGTGTCGCGAAGCGAAAGCCAACTGGCAATGTCCACCACCACCTCTGCTGGCAGCCTTCAACAATATAACAGGAAACACCTTCAGACAAGCAGTACCACGCAAGAACGAGGGGCAGCAGTACTGCAATAGTGTAGCCGATGGCCAATGGTCATCACTGGAGTAGCCTTCTTGTGTTTCCATCTTTCCTTCGAGGTACGGTCTATTCTTTGGCCAGAGCGGGAAGAAGCCCGGAAAATATGCAGAGAATGCCTTGTTCTGTCCCAAGGTAGTTGGGTGCAAACACCTTTGTCTTCAATTAACATGCACTGAAGAAAAAATGTTTGCACACCATATCAAAAGTCTTTTGGTACCTGGCATAGTCCTACTTTGTCTGGAAAACCAGCAACCAGGTTTCAAACCAGCTTAGTAGGGATCTGTGCCAGGGGTTGCCTGGACACACACAACAGGCATGTCAACACAAAATCACTCAGACCTAATGTACATCAGGACCAACCCTTAAATGGTGTTTTTGAGAACAGTACTTCTTATGTGTTCACCACAACACCACCACACCACCACAACACCATCACCATAACTTCAGCACAATATCACCACACCACCACCACCACACCACCACACCACCACCTCAACAACAACACTACACCACCACACCACCATCTCAACAACACAACACAATTACAATCACACCACCACAACACCACCACAACACCACCACAACATCACCAAAACCGCACCACCACAACAACACAACCACCACACCACATCACCACAACACCACCACAACATCACCACAACACCGCCACCACCTCAATCACCACCAAAACACCCACACCATCACCACAACATCACCACAACAACAGCACCACAACAACACTGTCACCACAACACCATATGCACACCAGCACCACTATCAACACCATATCACCCTAACACCACAATTGCAACATAACAGCACCACAACAACATCACCACACCATCACCACAATAACTCCACAGCACCACCACCACATCATCACAACAACACCACCACAACACTACACCACCACACCACAACACCACAAATCACCAACAACAACACCACCACCACAACACCATCACATCACCACATCACCACACCACCACCCCAACAAAACCACCACCACAACACTACCACATCACCACCACATCACCGCAACATCACCACAAAACACCAGAATGCCACTACTAGTACATCACCACTACACAACAGCACAACCACAATAACACCACATCACCACCACAATAACAACGTCACCACAACACCACCACAACACCACCACACCACCACCACACCACCACCACACCACCACAACACCACCACAACATCACCACCTCACCACCAGCTCACCGCCACCTCAACACCAGGGCATCACTACAACACCACAACACAACCACAGCACCCCAACCCAGCACCACCACCACCACATAACCACACCATCTCCACACCACCACACTACTACCCTCACCACCACAACAACAACATCACACAACGGCACCTCATCCCTTGCCCACAACAACACAACAGCACAACAATTGCACCACAACAACACAACAACACAACCAGCTCCACAACACCACAACAACCACAACACCGCCACAACATCACAACGTCACCACCACATCACAATATCACCACCACACCACTACAACCAAAACAGATTCACTACAGCATCACCACATCACCACAAAACAACACCACAACAACATCATAACACCATCACCATCACTACAACAAGACTAATACAGCACACCACATCACCGCCATCACTACAATATCACAACAGCACAATACCACCACATCACAACCATAACCACAATGTTGTGAGTTACCTATAAGGTACTCAGATCAACAGTCACTCTGGAACCAAATGAGGTAGGACTTAATGAGCTCTCAGCACATTAAGGCATGCCTTAAGTTTAGGAGTTATGTTGTAGTACACTGTCTACAACAATATATTCAGCAGTAATAAAACCAGAGAGAACCAGATGTTTCAATTTTAACCTGTAACTTGTTTTTCACCTCCTTACCTTTTTCATCATAGATCTTCAATCACAAAACCACAAGAGAAGTGTTGACCTGATGTGCATCGGTTCTTCCACCCCATCCCAGAGATGTCAGGTATTTAGAAGATGCTCAGTGTCAAATCTTTACCGAATTTAACTTCTGTCTGAACTCTTATTTTTTTCTAACCACTCTCTTACTCTATGTCCTCTGCAGTTGAGGTGGAAGCTGTAGGTTTTACCACCACCTGCAGTATTGATGTGGTTCCTGGAGCCACAATGATATTACGTTACTTCATCTGAATGATAAAGTTGTTTTTAACCCTTCTCCTTTCTTGAAGCTAAATTGACAGTCGAATTCGCTTTAGAAGATAGGTGATGGTTGGGCTGTCCCTCTGGAAGTTCAAAGGAGGAGCGCTCCGGAAACATAATCTCGTAGAACTGCCTCACAACCTGCACTTTGCCCAACCAAGAACGTTGTTGTGAACAATGCCCACATGCAACAAGCAGGCATGCATACCTGGCATGTTTGTATGGCTTCCGGCGAGGAGGGGTCGGTAATGTCGCTGCTGATACATCCGAACTTGAAGTAGTGAGCTTGAGATTTGGGTAGGACTTGGCTGAGCAGCTCGGTTCGCACACGCTCCGGGTTAGCAACTGTCACCACGTGGAACGCCACTTGTGTATCCTGCACTTCGAAACTGTTTGCCAGTCAGCATTCAAACCGAATCCCAACCCAAACAGGGGGGAGCAGAACCGGTTTACACCGCGTCGAGCAAACCACCAATGGTAGTTCTCTTGTGGGGAGCCGTTGGGGAGGCAGGCCAACAGGGTGTCGAGGCGGATTGGGTTTCGGCGGAAATACTCCTCCTCCCCCTCAACGAGCCTTGTATGAGAAGAGTTCGGTTGGGTGGCACTGGTCTCTATTGGCTGTGGTGTAGGAGCCCTGGGATTGACACAGTGGTGCAGCTTGGTCAGGAACTCGTAGTAGGCCATCTGGTTCAGGGGCATCAGGTAGGTGTTCATGAAACTGCGCCGCAGCTCCAGGTGGTCGAGGGAGAAGGACTTGTTCTGCACTGTTAGATTCTGCACCACAAACAAGAATGATCACCACCTGTGGTAGTCTTTGGTGTATCGTGTGATGTTGTCATGTAATGGAGGACTGGCTGCGGTGTTGCCGGCACAGGCCATTGTGTTGCGCTGTGTGAGCAGTACCTGATGCATCATGAAGTAGAGGTAGGCGAAGGGGTACGGCATATCGTCACCGGCCCGGAAGCGGTGGGAGGTGGTTAGTTCGGATTCCTCCGGGAATCGGGCCTCGAGGGCGCTTGCGATGCGCCTGTCGATTATGTGCGGAACGTGGTACTGCACCTGAACACATGCATCGACGATGAACTCGCTGTCATCAGCGTCATAAAATAGAAAAAGAGAGAACTCAAGTGGCATGCCTTGCGAGACATGTTCGCGAATGCACGGTCGTACAACCGCTCCATGGCCACGTAGGCCTGCTTGTAGGGCCACCCGAAGGGGGTTTTCTCCAAGGCACGCGGCTCCAAGTACACCTGCCCTGCAACTCCTTAGCAATAGCAATGCTATGGGTAAAATGCTGATAGGTGTGGATTGCGTGCCTTGTAGCCATCAGTGGGCGAGTAAAAGTCCTCCTGGGTGACGGGAGAGCACAGAAAGACGTCGTCGTTGAAGTAGACGAACCTGACCGACAAGCCCCGAATGCGGTGCAGGTTCCATTCGATAGCCGTCGAGGAAAATGTAGGCAGGTGCGACTTGTTGGCAAAGATCTCCTCGTGTGTCACCACCCTGGGCACAACGACGTGTTTTACAAAACAATACTTGACCACTGAGAATTACCAACAACTACACAAGATGAGCGAAGTGACTTGCCTGATGCGAGGGTGGCGAAGGTCGAGCCAGTACGGGATCTGCCCGTTGGTCACGATGTAGATGTTCCTCACCCAGGGCGCGTACATCTCGACCGATCGCAGCGAATACCGCAGCTCCTGTGCTCGCACCCAGCCCCACCACAATGACACCATCAGCTACTCTTCTTCTCTCCTTGCTCGTCTTCTCCATCGGCCCACCTCTATCTCGAAGAACCGGTTGAGCCCGTTGGGGTACAATTGGCGTGTGATATTCTCCCCTTTACACAAGACACGAGACACGAGACACGGGCCACATCCATACAACTTTCAGTCAGGAAGCGGACCAGGTAATGGCAGTCGTGTTGCATAGGACTCACCTTGGGCCAAGTCGAAGGCAGCGCGTGCGGCCAGCATGGCCTCGCGGAAGGCAAGGTCGGAGCCGTTGACCCAGGTGTACACGAGGTCCATTGCCGTCTCATCGTCAACATCTTCAGGGACTAGCTCTTGGGCCAAAGCTGCTTGTGTTTGTGGCAGAGATAGCGGCGGTGGAGGTTCCTCATGGTGGAAAATGGACGAGGGAAGCAGAAGCGAAAGGTGCAGCACCAGTAACAGGAGCGCCACCCAGCAGAACCAGCGCCATGAAGCTAGTATATACATCAAAGGACCGAACGAATGCTGTTCGGCTTGATTGACCTGTGAAGAAAGGGGAGATCTCTCAAGCGGAGATTAGTTATAGATTGCCACGTGCGTACGGTCAAAGTAAAGTACTTAAAAAGGTGACGAGTATACTATGAGCGGTTACAAGTGGAAAAAAACTCGGGTCGTCAAGCTCTATTTGGTGCGTGAGGCCTCTACCGGGGTGATATCAGCATGGCCTCGCGCAAAGTCCAGTGCCGCCTTCTGGTGGAGGGCGACGACGTGCACCTGTGCCTCGAGGAGGTAGGCGCGGCCGCTGTGGCTGCACGGCCAGCCCTGATGTGATGTTATGTTTTGAGCGGTTCGAGGAGAAGCTCGCCAGGGTGTTCGCCCCCTTCACCGCGCTCCAACAGCACGCTACCACCAGAGCGATGCTCTTTCGACTCTCGGACCTAAGGGGCAAGAACGTGGACCGCCAGCCCAGGACACAGCCGACGCAGTGCTGGCCGCCGGTGACGTGCGCAGTTCGTACCGTTGACAGTGGCCGCCGACATTGGCCCATTGGAGGTGAAGCCACACCGGCAGGTGCAACTATAGGAAACGAAAACTTTTTCTCTTTGGTGCCTCGTCTCTGCCCGGCCTTTCGCGCTCAGACCTGGCCAGCAGTCTGGGGGGTTGTTCCTAAACGACCGCTTCACGATTTATGATCTCGAGAGCTTCATCTGGCGTTCTCCTTGCACTGGAATGGCGTACGAGAGGCGAAGAAAACAGCAAAAATATACGATCTCCATTCATCACGCAAGTTGGGTTGGTGCTGGTATGACAAACTGGAGAGTGATAGGTAAGCCTATCGCTTCTCCTTGTTGAGGAACTGGAGAGCGAGGAACGCCACGGAGAGGTAAAGCGCGGTCATGCCGCCCAGCACGCCCACGTCCACCCACACGTTCATGCCTGACGCGTCAAACCGAACCAAAGGCCAGGCAGACCGTCAGTTTTCAGCCAACATCAGAGAGAGAGAGAGAGAGAGGAGGAGGCGTGCAATACCCTCCGTCGTCTGGCTGATGATGGTCTCGCCAGGGGCACCGCCCACGACACGCCCCACGAACTCGTTGTAGACCAACGCCTCGAAGCCATACTGAGATGAGGCTGTGAGTAAGGCGAGGAAGCAGAAGGGCGTGTTGGTGTGGTGTGTGTGTGTGTGTGTGTGTGTGTGTGTGTGTGTGTGTGTGTGTGTGTGTGTGTGTGTGTGTGTGTACGTCTTACCTTGATGAAGGAAGCGTACTTGGCCCACGCGTAGTAGGCCGGAATGGAGTTGGTGTTGATCAGAAAGCCGGCGAAGATGAAGAAGAAGCCCAGGCAAAAGGCGAAGCCCACCTGGGCCACCTGAACGACGCCCGTCAAGCTCGAGATGGCCAGAATCAACGCCTGTATCGACGCAGCGGTCAGGACAGCGCCCGAGCGAGAGGAATGGGAGGGGCGCGAACCTCGGCGGTCCAAGCGGCGAGTGTGATGACGAGGCAGAAGAAGGCAAAGAAGTGCCAGTCGTCGCTGCGCAGCCCCACCATCCAGTAGACGATCGTACATTCTGGGGAGGCAACGCCACCGCAGTCAGAAGAGAGCATGGACACGTGCCGTGGCTACCCCCCCCCAACGTTTTGCGGCAACAAGGGAGTCGCGCGCACCGAGCAGGACCAACACGGTGAGGAAAGAGAAGGCGACCGAGACCTTCGATACGAAGTAAGAGAACGGTTCGTACATGCCCGACGCTCGCTCGCTGCGAGACAGCAAAGCAAGCGAGGTGAGCCAAGGTTAACCAAATGTGGAGAAAGCAGGAATGTCGACGTGAACATACCGATGGAAGACGCCGTTCTGGTCGATGTAGCTGGCAACGCTGCTGAACGAGGTGAAGGAGAGCATGGTGATGGTCATGTACATCACGCCCAGGCAGTTCTGCACGTAGAGGTGATCCTCCTCCAGCTGGAACCAGAGGGAACCTGCACGCCGCCGCCGCCGCCGCCGAAACACACGATCAGCCTTCTTCGGCGATCACGCCAACAAAGTGAGAGGCACGACGAACCCATGACAAAGCCCATTGTGAGCTGGACGAGCAGGCGAGAGTAGAACAGGTCCGGATGGCGCACCAAGTAGAGCAGCTCCCTAATATGACAGAGAAATCGAGAGAGAGAGAGAGAGAGAGAGAGAGAGCTCGCCGGGTCAGTTCATGCTCTTTGCGTAACGGCAGGTTTGGGGGAGTGAGCGACGTACCTCAGCAGCAGAATCCACATCTGAGCAAATATCGACACGCCAAGGCTCTGTGCCTTGATCGAGTTCTCCCGCTCCTGTTGTACGGCAGAGTTGGTGTGTGTGTGTGTGTGTGTGTGTGTGTGTGTGTGTGTGTGTGTGTGTGTGTGTGTGTGTGTGGTGTTACGCAAAGACGGTGGGCATGGTTGGATGTGGGAGAATATGTGACGATGCACGTGCGTACGTAGTATCGCTTGCGGCTCTCGCTGTGCTCAGACTCGAGATCCTTGACCACGCTGTGGTACCAGGCCGACCGCTTGTACTGGTGGGCCAGCTCCGACGTCGACGGGATCGCGTCCTCATACCGCGCCACCTGCGCCACGCCACAAAAGCGTCAGCCACCAAACTGAGCCCAACAAGAAAACATGACGCACGCACATTGATGGAGGCGTTGTTGCTGGATGTCCCCCGGTAGATGGTGTCATGGCCCTGGGAGCTGACGCTCTGTTCGCGAGAGGATTGGGGTAGGCCGGCCTCACTGTCCTCGATGTCCTTGCGGCGGGCGCGGAAGGCGATGTCGAGAATGAACTCGGCCGGGTTGGTCTGCGCCGGCGGCCGGATGCCGAGGCCCGAGAAGTAGTCCATTGCCTTGTCCGCCTGCGGATAACGAATATGTTAATTGAACAAATAATAAATAAATAAAAACGAACGCATAAACACACCTTGCCAAAGTAGATGATTCGGCCTTGGCTCAGGAGGAGGAGCTTGTCGAAGGCGTCGAACATCTGCGACGAGGGCTGATGTATGGTGCAGAGCACGGTGCGCTGTCCTCGCGTCGCCAGGCCCTGCGTGGCAACACATGATGATGAGAGGTTAGAGAATGAGAAGCGCAGAGTAAAGACGGTGTCGAGTCACCTTAAGCATCTGAACGAGGTCTGTAGCGCCGTTGCTGTCCAGGCCTGACGTGGGCTCGTCCTGTATGGACCATGCATGTGAGTGACATGACCTTGTTTCAAGGGAAAGGGTTTCTGATGAGAAACGAACCAGGAAGAGGAGCGACGGAGAGGACACGAGCTCGATCGCGATGGCCACCCGCTTGAGCTCGCCTCCGGAGATGCTGCGATTCGTGGCGCCGCCGACCATGGAGTTGGCAATGTGGGTTAGTCGCAGCTCGCCCATCACCTGCGTCCACCACCGATCAGCAAACCAACGAACGTGTATTGCGGGTGGGAGGAGAACCAACCTGATCCACTCGCTCCTCCTTCTGCTGTCGTGTCATGCGACTGGGGAGCTTGAGCCGCGCCGCATAGGAGATGGTCTCCCTCACCTGGTCCAAGGCCCCGCGTCAGAGGAAGGTAGGCGGTTTGAGGGGCGGGAAAGGTACAGTCAGTGTGTCTAGCATGAGGTTGTCCTGCATGACGTAGCCCGAGACCCGGCGGAAGAAGGCCTGTCGCTTGCGCAAGGGCTCGCCATTGAGCTTCACCTCGCCCGTCAAGCGCCCTAAATGCCCCCCACAAATCAAATTGAGATTTTTCCTCATCTTGGGCCTGAGACGAGGAATTGGACCTTTTACTCCACGGCAGGCCAGCACGTCGAGCAGTGTAGTCTTACCGGCTCCTGCACAAGGGTGCGCGGTTAGAGCGGCAAACTAATGGCCGAGTTTGTGTTGGCCAATGGCCGCAGTGTTCCAAGTTGGGGTTGCGTGCCTGAGGCGCCCATGATGGCGCACAGTTCACCCGGATGGACGATGCCCTCCACGCCGCGTAGTATGTGCTTCATGCCGTCATCCTCCTCCATTGCACCATCGGCTTCCCTGTCCTCACAGCACTCGCCGGTGATCTCCTCGTTGTCGTCGACCAGCAGGAGCTCCTCGGCGTCGCTGTAGGTCGAGTGGCGCCTCTTCCTCTTCGCTCGCCGCCTTCCCTGCTCGATGTCCCCCTGTGCTGGCTTCTCCCGGGAGGCCAACGAGGGCAGGTATCGCCTCCACCCGGCCGCGGAAGTCATCGGAATGGCGTAGCGTAGGTTCTCCCAGCTCAGGGTCATTCGAGGGAATGGTCGGTCTTCGAAGGGGTGCTCGTCATCGGGGAGAGTGGACTCCTCTTCCTCCTTTGCCTTGTTGTGGAGCGATGGCACCTGAAGTGTGGCCCATCCCTCTACCTCGTTCTGTCTTGGCGAGGTGATGGACGAGCTGTGCATCTTATTTTATCCGAAGGTTGCCAATACCAGTGTGAAGTGGGTATTGTGTTTGTTATGTGAGTTCGTCGCGGGTGGAGTGTTTGTTTGGGGCATGAGCACACAGCGGTTTTGTCGCGAAGAACGTTCGATAGAAGGAGAAAACTAAAAATGTTCAGCCAATTGCACAAGAAAATTTTACAAAATTAGAAGTGCGCAGAGCCACCGTGGCCTCGAGGTAATGCTTACCAAATAAGAACCTTATCCCGCGTAGCACTGCAAATGGAGGTGGTGGATCCACTTGAGACGGCCGGGTCTTGTATTGGGGGGGCACACGTGTTGTCAACAAAACTTTAAATGTGTTGTCTGCGATAGACTGACCTCTACATGGCAAGTCCGCGCACACCGCGCAGGCCCATCTTGCCGATGCACTGGGCGGTGAGCTTGGGCGGACGGTCGGCGCCCAGGATGGTGGCGAGCTCGTTGGCCTGGGCCACGAGCTGCTCCTTGCTCCAGTTGAGGTACCTCGAGTGGCCGTTGTAGTAGCCGAGCCACGACTGGTAGGCCTGGCCGATGCCGTCCTGCAGCTTCTTGAGGCCCCGCGCGCCCTTCTGCCCCCGCAGCGCCGCCATCTCGGCCGGCATGGTCTCGTAGGTGGCCAGAGGTCGCTTCGGCTTGTACTGCACGCGACGATTCGATGACCCGTCTCAGCAACCAATCCAATCAAGACACTGCACATACTCTTTGGGGGGGGGATCGAGTGGAAGCTGACGCTCACCTCGGTGATGGGCAGGTCGCGAAGCTTGCCCAGGAACTTGGCCTCAAAGTCGGCGAGCAGCAGCAGACCCGAACCCTCCTTGCCGGCCCTGGCCGTACGACCCAGCCTGTGGATGTACTGCGCCTGATCAGCGGGCAGACCCATCTGCGCCGTCACACACACCACATAACACGACACAACACACGGTCAGGCCACGCACGCATTCGAGGTGGACGAATGGGGAGTCGTGGTGGGGAGCTGACCTGAAGGACGAGAGTGACATCGGGATAGTCGACGCCGCGAGCAGACACGTCAGAGGAGAACATGATGACGTTCTTGCCCTTCCTGAACTTGTCCGAGGTGTTTGTTCGCTGGCTCTGGGACTTGCGCGAATGAATCTCGAGCGTGGGAATGCCCAGGCAGTCGTTGAAGAGGTTGGCCATGAACTGGGTCATGCGCGCCGTGACGAAGAACGCGATGATCTTGTAGTCGGTCTCGCTGGCCATGTGCTCCTTCACCATCTGATAGAAAATGGGAATCTGGTCCCTGGTGTTACGCACGTTATTGCGTGTTAGGCCTTCAGGGTTCAACCGACACACACACACACACACACACACACACACACACACACACACGTGATGGTAGGAGAGAGAGAGAGTGAACATACTTGAACGGAGCGATGACGTATTCCTGCTTGACCTGCACGTTGGTCTGGTCGTCGCCCACGGTGTCGATGGTCTGGTGGGTCGGCGCAATGATGTTGCGCACGAGCTGGGCCAGCTGGTCCGGCATGGTGGCGGAGAAGAGCAGCGTCTGGCGGTGGCCGGTGGGCGGCAGGTAGGAGACGATGGTGTCGATGTCCTTCTTGAAGCCCATCTCCAGCAGCTTGTCGGCCTCGTCGAGCACCAGCACCGACACCGAATCGAGGAGCTCACGCACGCCCCTGCTGTTCTGGATGTGGTCCAGAAGACGGCCGGGCGTGGCGACCAGGATGTCTACGCCGCCCTGGCTGAGGACGCGGTGCTCCGACTTGATGTTGGTACCGCCGATCACGCACTGCGCGCGGTAGCGGTGCTGCTTGAGGAGCATCTGGGCCTCCTTCATCGTCTGCATGGCCAGCTCCCTCGTGGGCGAGATCACCAGCACCGACACCTTACCCTGCGGCGTGAACAGCCTGGCCACGTAACAACAACAACGCACATCCAGTTATCAGCGTCGCTGTGAACTGAGTGTTGTGGCGGAGAGTGGCGAGCGTACTGCTTCGCGTGAAGGCGTTCGATCGAGGGCATGAGGAAGCCCAGCGTCTTGCCGGTACCGGTGCGAGCCTTGGCGATGAGGTCCTTGCCGGTGACCGCGATCGGGATGGCGGCCTCCTGCACCTGGGTCATGTAGGTGAACCCCGCCTGCTGGAGCGCCTGCAGCGACTCGCGGCAGATGATGTTCGCCATCGACGCGAACGTCGTCTTGGTCATGAACGGCTTCGACTCTGCAGAGGGGAAGGGACCACACAACAAAGGGAAGAGAAAGACAAGAGAGAGTGAGCTGCGGTGAAGTTAGCGACACTGGTCCTCGTGCGCAACAACGTCATCGACATGGTCATGATCCACTCTTCGAGTAAGAAGCAGGCAGAGGGCGTATGCGTACCTGTGGAAATATCACCAGCGGGGGCAGAGGCTTCGTGTTCGGTCTTTTGCTTCTTGTTCTGGTTGCCCTTCTTCTTGTTCTCATTTTTGCTTGGCTTGGCGGGAGACGTACCATCGGCAACTTCAACTTCGCCGAGAGACTCGACGATCATCTCCTCCTCGGCCTCCATGTCATCCAAGGCGGCCGGACGCACGTGCGCGAGCTCTTCGCCGTTGTGCTCCCGGCGCGGCTGGCGGTTGCCTCCTCGGCCGCCGCCACGCCCTCCCCTACCTCTGCCACCAGCACCGCCTCCTCGTCCGCCGCCACGAGGGCCACCGCCATTCTCGCCGTCGCCTCCCCTCTTCCTCTTGTTCAAGCCTTTTTGCGAGCCATCCTGCATCGGGATCGCGCCGCCTTCGGGGCTGAATCTCGGCTGTTGCGGACGAGATTGGCCGAAAGCCGCGTGACCGTTGGGCGCCTCGCCAGCGGGAGCCTTAGGCTGATACCTCTGCTGCGCCGGGCCACCACCGCGACCGCCGCCGCCGTTGCCTCCGTATCCCCCGCGACTGCCGCCACCGCCTCGTCCGCCTCGTCCGCCGGCCCTTCCCTCCGCTCTACCACCGCCACGCCCTCCTCCGCCTCCTCTTCCTCCTCGCGATGCGCCGTTGCTCGCCCCATTCATGTGTGGTTGGCCTTCCATCGCGATGGTATGAGTCAAAAAGTTTAGCGATGAGATGTCTTTCGCTACGCGATTTTGTTGAAGATGAACAAAACATCTCCGGGCAGTAACGCAACCGCACGCAGGCCATTCCTCTCATTTTCCCTTTGCGGACAACCCTAACGGACTTCCGCAGTTACGGAGAAGAAATGCTGCGAAAAAGATTTTCTTTTTCTTTGAGCTTTTTTCTGTTACAAACGCAGCCAAAAGAATACTTGAAATGCACGCCCACCGGCTGGAGGGCGAGGGAGAGGGCGGCAGGGCCACGGCTGGTGCCAAGCTCACTCTGGTGCGACGGGAGGTGCCTATACCACAGCCAGGGCGGGGAGACGTGCTGGTGCGGGTGGAGGCTGTGGGCGTGTGTCATCGCGAGCTGGTTGAGCTCAAGGGCGGCCACCCCGCTCCATTTGCGCTGCCCCTCATCGCTGGCCACGAGGTGCGAATAGATTCGAGCACGATCACGCCATCCGCTCTATCACGCTCGCGCTCACCCGCGTTTAGTTTGCTGGAGTGGTAGAGCAGGTGGGCGTGGCTGCCAGCGAAGACCAACCCGCGTGGGTGCGTCCCGAAACACATGAAGAGACCTTGCTGAATCGCTGTGCGCACCGTTGACGTCGCGTTCTATGAGCGTAGCTGCGTGTCGGTGCCCGCGTGGTGAACCTGCATCACGATCAGTGTGGCAAATGCCGGGTCTGTCGCCATCCTCGTACGTGACATCAGCGGCGCTCGGCGGCGGGGCACTGCTGTTGACGTGCGGCGGGGACCAGGCGAGTCGTCGCGGTGGTGCGAACGGGCCTCGGAATTCTACGGCACAACAGTTGATGGCAGCTACGCGCCCTACGTGCGGGCCACAGCGAGCTCGCTCGTCCCTCTGCCAGATGCAGTTTCGTTCGTCGGCACGAGCCCTCTCTAGCGCTGAGTTGCTGCGCCTGCGTTTGGCGGATGAGCTGAACCAAGTTGAGCTGACTCAGGGCCGTCCATACTCGGCAGAGGGCTGCTTCCTGATGTGCACGGCGGGCGTGGCGCTCAGAGGCCTTCGGTTCCACGCCGATCTGCGATCCGGTGAGCGCGTCCTGATCACCGGGGCCACGGGCGGCGTGGGCATCCACGCCATCCAGCTGGCCAAGAACGTGTTCGGTGCACACGTTGTCGCCGTGACCTCCTCCGAGGCCAAGGCAGCCGTCCTCCGCCAACACGGCGCCGACGAGGTGGTCGTGTGCTCGACCAAGGAAGAGCTTCAGCAATTCCACCACAGGTTCCTCAAAACAAGCATACAAACAAAACAAAACAAAACAAACAAAACACAACACAACAAAACAAAACAAATCAAACTAATCAAAACAAATCAAAACAAATCCAAACAAAATAACATCAATCGCTGCAGCGTTCGTCCGCCGGTAGACGTGGCGCTCGAGTGCGTCGGCACACCCACAATGAACTCCAGCATTCGCAGCCTCCGACCGAACGGCCGGTATCCGCCGCTCCCCGATCTTCTCAAGCTCTTGCCTCACGCCATTTAACGTTACAACAGGCTGGTGATCATCGGCAACGTGACTGCCGGCAAGGAAACGATCAACCCGGGCCTGCTGATCCTCAAGGAGCTCAAGCTCTTTGGCAGCTCTGGCGCCTCAAGGTATCCCGTCTCTCCTGTACCTGGAGAAAAGTGGTGTAGCGTGTAGATTGACGTCCAGATCGGCCATGTCTGAGCAGGGACGACCTGGCGCAGGTGCTGGCGATGGCCGCCGAGGGGAAACTGAAACCGGTGGTCCACCAGGTGCTGCCGCTCGACCTGGCTCATCGGGCCCACCGTCTGTTGGCCGACAAGGGCGTCATCGGGCGCATCGTCCTCGTTCCCTCGCCTGCCACATCCGCCCGAATGTGAAGTCCCAGCGCGTGAGTGCTTTTATTTTATTCTATTTTATTTTATTTATTTATTTTTCTGGTGTAGGCCACAGAGAAATGTCTTAGCGCTCCCACAGCCGCGGAACCTCGCTCTGGTCGACTGGTACGGTCGGCGGCTTCCGCAAGTACTCCTGCAGCTGCTCACTGCATGGCACACGTGTTAGCCCGAGAAGAGCGAGTGCTGGGATGAGAGTGGCAATGGGGGGTGTACTCGATCATAAAGCCATGCGCGACCAGGGTTTCCTTGGCGCGCGCGAGCAACGTTGGTTTGTTCGCGCGCCACATCTTGCGCACGACCAAGGAATGGGTCTCGTAGGCCAAAAGCACGTTCTGGCTATGCGCGGCGTCGAGCGTCTCCAGCCCCTTCTCCAGCTCGTTGTTGACCAGGAAGGCCGAGATGAGGTGATGGAACGTCCTCTCCGTTGGTTGCAGCTCATGCTTAACCTGTGAGCTCATGAGCTAAATATGATCTCAACTGATGCACACACACACACACACAAAGAGAGAGAGAGAGAGAGAGGTGCGCGTGTGCGTGTGCGTATGTGGATAAATACCATTTGCTCGTAGATTTGGGTCACGGTGGCGAGGTGGCCAGGCACGACGGAGACGCCCTGTGGAAATAAGGAAGAAGATGCCACGCACAGCGTCAGACGCTTGAGCTGTCCATAAATTATAAGGGAAGCAGCGCTTGGCGCCCTACCTCGAGCAGGGCGTGGAAGGATGTGAGGTCGGGCTGCAGCGAGAACGACTCCAACGCCGCAAACGTGGAGAACGCTGCACGATCCCCCAGAGCATTACATGCGTCAACTGGCGCAACAACAACAACAACAACAACAACAGAATAGAATCGCACAAGTACCTTTGGAAAGCTGAGAAGTTTGAGAACACGCGGCGATGACGAAATTCAAAAGGCTCAGCAGGGCCTTGGGGTCCGCCTCCTCTTTCTTGGAAGCGTACAGCTCTTCTACAAAGTCGTACACCTTGGGGAAAAGAAATGAATATCAATGATGTAAAATAGTAAAACTCCAGTAATTCGTTATTTTACAAAATAAAAATGAAACCCAATAAAGATGTGACGTGTAAAGGACCAGCTATGGCTCGCGCACCTCGTTGATAACTCGGATGTCGCGACTCATGGCATTGACGATGGCCTTATGTGCGTGTGGGCGGAGTGTAAGGCCGTGTTGCTGCATCTCTACGATCGTCTGCGTTGCATTTGGCATGACGTAAGTCCTGAGAAGGGCAAGCCAAATCTCACAGGCGAGGGCGCGCAACCTTATAGACCTCGGTGAACCGAAAGGCGTTGGCCTGCGACCGGAGGAGGGCTTCGAGTTGAAAATGGACGAGATCCTTGGCATTACTGATTTGCTTGCTTATCTCTATGGCCTGATATATATGTACGTATTAATTGGACTGCACGCAACAGACAGAGCAAGCAAGCAAGCAACCAGCAACGTGAGAGGTACGTACCTTCATTGTGAACTCGGGATTGGCGCGCCGGCCCGCAAAGAGGAGTACCGGTGTAATGTGCGCCTCGGTGATGGGAATGCGGTTGGCCTCCAGCATCTGGATAAACTTGTGCGTGTTGTCGAGCTGCTCGTTGCGCAGACAAATCTCGATCACTCGGTGAATGTCGTTTGTGAGCAGCGGCACGCCTTGGCGAATCATCTCCTCGGCCACCTTACCATTGCAACCCCCCCCCCAAACCAGCACATGTTCGGGTTAGCGTGCGTCTGTGCGTTCAGTCATCGCCCACGCGTGGCGTTACCTGAATCGTTTCTCGAGGAAGCACTCGAAGCATGGATGAATTGAGGAGAGCACTGAAGATCTCGCGTCGGGGTTTGATGCCTCGCGCTATCATGTTCTCAACCTCACACCAAGCCCTACAGGTTCCATGAGAGAGAGAGAGAGAGAAATAGCAAAGCCATTCGTTGGTGTGTGTGGTCACGAACATATGCATTCACCGCTACTAGCGTACCTGCGGAAGTCGGCCGCCTTGAGAAAGGCCAACGCCAGCGTCTGGCGAGATTCCGCATCGGGTTGGAGCCCGTATCGCGCACCGTACTGCCAGATTTTCGTGAGTGCACCGAGCAAGCAAGTAGTGCCATGATCATTGAGGATTGGATAGAGGTTCTGAGCAGAGAGAGAGAGAGAGAGAGGTCGCACCTGTTCGATGGTAGCAAGGCTAAAGTTCGATACCTGCTTGGCAGTAACCATGCACTATGCACAGACGCGTCAAAATGATTGTGAGCAATGGACAAGGTGACTATCACCATTGTGAAATACATAAAGTACAGTGCAAATGGTGAGGGCGAGGGCTGCATACATGAAGCAGTGCATTGTAGGTCTCCTGGTCGGGCGTAATGTTGTTCTCCTCCAGGTCGTTTATGACCTAAAGTTGGTGCCAGTGGTAGAGTTAATACGATGCGCTGGCACGCCAGCAGAGAGAGGAGAGGCTGTTACGTTGAGGGGCTCGTCGCTGAGGCCGGACATCGAGAATGCATTCAACAAAAGCTTGTACGTGTCAAGGTTGGGGACCAGTCCGTTCCTTTTCATTAGCCTCCATAGATAGGTGGCGTCTCCCGGAAAACTGCGGCACAGACAAGAGTGGAGGGCGAGACGACCCAGTTAGTACTGCCTCCAAGCTGGCGCGCTTCATTCATAATAGGTCACACGCACTTGTTCTTGATCGCCTCCTTCATGAGGTGATTGCCCTTCTCGACCGATGTCAGCTCTCGCGACGAAAGCCTCGAGCCTTTGGGCTTTGCCTTCTCTGGTGGTGCCCGCCGGCGCGATCCAAGGAAAGCGGTCAGGCCCATGGACACCTCATCTCCATCACGAGTACGGGACGCTCGACGTACGTGGAGGACGGGGCGAAGGGAATCGTGGTGTTTCGAAACTTGTGGAGGGCTCGACATGGACAGCAGCTGGCATGCTGGTGACGGCCAGCCGCTCACGTTCCGGCACGTAAAAGTCCTGCAGATTGGCGCGGCAAAGAGAACAGCAGATTAAAACCCTGTTGCGGTCTGGTAGCAGATTGGAGGCAGGAAGCACCTCTTCTTTTAGCGGCGCTGCCCCAAAATCAACAAATCGGCGAACTGCCATGTGTCCAACAAGATTGCCGTTAGATCAATTGGAGATAATCGTGTGATTCCAGGAATGCTCGGCAGATAGGCGGAGTACCGGCAAGCGTGGCCAAAGATTCATGTCGCAGGATGTGTGTCGTGAGAAGGGGAGAAGGAGGACGGGCGGCAGTTTGCGAAGATGCAGATAATCGCGAGCGCAGATGGATTGTGGAGAACCGCCGTAGAAAGTTTTGGGGTGAGGGCAAAAGAGGTGAAGACAGGGGAGACAGGTTCAATCGCAGGCTGCAGCGATGTGATGCCCTCATCATGTTTGTGTTGCGGGGTGAACAGCGTTTCTCAATTTATTTTTTGTTTTTCTTTGTTGATGACGTCAGCAAGGGAGGTTCTTATTGCAACAAACATCTCATCTGGACCCACGAAGCTGCGTCGTTGCTCGACAATTGAAGAACTGGGGGCTCCTTACGGTAACGAGTTTGGTGTCTGACGCGTCTAATTAGAGAAGTTAAAATGAATCTGTATCCCGAGGAGCTGCGTGAGCCCCCCGTGCCAGTGGTTGCCTTCATCGGTGGTAACAAGCTCCACCAGAGCATATTCAAGAACCTCTCCGTGGTGACGCTACCAGATGGCACCAAGCGCCCCCAATTCTATCCATTGAGCATGGCGCGCTCCGATTCTCTGCCTGCATCCTCGGCTGCCGCCGCCTTGGCATCGTCTGCGCCGTCTTCCTCGCGAAAGCGGGTTCTCTCTTCTTTGAAGAAGCGAGGTGCAGGTAGCGCGGCAACGAATGGATCTATTGCCGGCACCTCGCCTACGCTCGAGAGCGAGATGAACCTGCCACCACAAGGTGTTCTCAAGGCCAACTGGATGTACAAGCATACACGCATGGTACCGGCCGTGGCCGTGTTCCTGTTCCCTGAGTGGGCAAAGGACCACAAGTGGAAGGCCAAGGAGAGCGAGTTCCATGCCATGCTCGACTCCATGAAGTACGTCTGCCAATCACGCACACGCACACGCACACGCACACGCACACGCACACGCACACGCACACGCACACGCACACGCACACGCACGACAGCTCACCTGTTTGCGTTGTGCCGTGTAGGGTGGAGCTGCGGGCTCGTAACATTCGCACGCTGGTCGTGCTTGTCCAAAAGAGCCCACCTCGTATGTTGCCCTCCCCGCTTCGTAGTGTCACCTTTATAGCGTCGATCTTAACCAGACGCTCTGCTGTCAACCCACCACACTCACTGTGTCCGTTGTCTTCAACTTGGTGTTGGCTCAACAGCCGACAGCTCACACGAGGAGCGGCTCTCCAACTTTCGAAAGAGGGCCGAGGTGGACTCGAAGCGCATCATCTACTTCTACGAGAGCGACATCTCTGGTTCTGTGGGGAGGT